>BQNB010003882.1:0-111584 GCA_026074375.1 Tanacetum coccineum
TAAAACCCATGAGGGGCATATGGTGAAAACCTTTTCAAATCGTTAGCAAAAAAACTCATTTTTATGACGAGTCATTAAATCCTGAATTTAAATGGCTAGGATTTCTTCACAATTTCTTCACAATATGATCAAACGGTTGTTTTATAGATTGACCGATTAAAACTATATTTATAATAACTAAACCTATCAATTTTCTTTTCACCTCCTTCGACGCCACATCTTTTGAATATGTGGTGTGGCCACCACCATCCTTTGAGTCGCGCGACAACCACTAACTATCATCATCCGCCACCTTTATTAGCACCGTCTTCGTCTGTTACCTCAACCAACTAACATAGTGATTGGATTTGGGTACCTAAATTAAGGATATTTGTGAGTAAGATGGTTGGATTTTAGTAGATAACGAAAATAACTTTAAAAATTTACATTAGCCCCTTAAAAAATCTCTGCGTTTAAATCTTACCATAAAAGAGAGAAGAATAATTGTTTTTAGCTTGAAATTCAACGAACACCAAAATATTCAACATCCCTAAATTTTTTTTATTTCTACAGGGAAGTGCAAAAATCAGTGGTTTGTCAAAAAATCGTTTCACGTCCCTCGTTAAAAATTTGCCCAAAACACATCCCGCCGTTAGTGTTTTGAGGCACGGGTACATCCCTTGGACTAACGGTGCAATTTTTTTTCCGTTAAGTATCAACAAGGGTCTAAAAGAAGGGTATTGTTGTCTTTTTGCTGCCACATGGATGTATCGTGAACATTTGTTTTTAAAAAAAGTATTTTTTTTAGTTTTTGTTTGTTTTTTAATTTTGTTTAAAAAAATAACTTTTTTACATTATTATTCGTAAAAAAATTAAGATTTTTTACAATTTTTTTTAGAAAAATCGCACTTTTTAAAATCTTAATTTTTTACAAAAATTAATTTTTTTTTCATACTTTTTAAATTTAAAAAAATTTAATTTTTACGTTATTATTCGGGAAAAAAATTAAATTTTTTTACAAAACTTTAAATTTTTTCTTTTCGTACTTTTTAAAATCTTAGTTTTGTAAAATTAAATTTTAAATTTTTTTAAAAATGTGCGAAGTTTTTAAATAAATTTTAAAAAGTTTTGTAAAAAGTTTTTTAAAAAAGTTTTTAAAAGTACGATTTCGGTTCGATTATTTTTAAAAAGTTTTAAAACAATTTAAAAAATTTCGCACTTTTTTTACAAAAACTTTTAAAATTTTTTTTGTACTTTTTAAAAACTAAGATTTAAAAAAATACGAATTATTTTAATTTTTTTTTACAAAACTAAGATTTTAAAAAGTATGATTTTTTTTTAAGTTTTGTAAAAAGTTTTAAATTTTTTCACGAATAATAACGTAAAAAATTATTTTTTTAAAAATTTAAAAAGTATGAAAAAAATTAAATTTTTTTCAAAAAATTAAGATTTTAAAAATTGCGAATTTTTAAAAAAAAATCTTAAATTTTTTTACGAATAATAATGTAAAAAAGTTATTTTTTAAACAAAATTAAAAAAACAAACAAAAACTAATTTTTTTTTAAAAAAACAAAGGTTCACGATACATTCATGTGACAGCAAAAAGACAACAATACCTTTCTTTTAAACCATCATTAATACTTGACGGAAATTTTTTGCGCCGTTAGTCCTAGAAATGTACCGTGCTTCAAAACACTAACGACGTGATGTGTTTTGGACAAATTTTTAACTAGGGACTTGAGAGTTTTTTTTTCACTTCCCTCTTATTTCTAACATAAAAACCACCTCAACAAAATATTCAACATAAAAGCTACTCCCACCCGTACACTCCCCCAAAATTAATTAATTCATCCTCCATTAAAAAAAATAGCTCATACCAAAATCCAATTCAACTTCAAATTTTAAAAGGGTTTGTTTGTTTAATTTAAAAAAATGAAATCAACAACAGTGATAAGTCCAGAAGATGTATTGGAATCATTGATGAACGATGGAACAATCGATACTTTGAGATTAAAAATCATTAATCAGCTCAAAGCCAATGTAACCCCCTTTTCTTTTCTTATATATGTTTATCTATGTTTTACGATAATAGTATTCAATTTTGTAATTTCTAGCCTTAAAATTTTTTGGGTGTTTGTTTTTGCGAATTTTCGCACGTATCAGCTTGTTTTGTTTGGCTTGTTTTTTAATAAGCTCCGTTTTCTGGGTTTCTTTTTTCGGCGTTTGTCTTAGCTTATTTCATGGCCTTATGTGCATAAGCTCAAAAAGATGAGCTTATCAAATTTTGCAATAAGCTCATAAGCCCATTTAATAAGCTTAGACAAACACCCCCTTACAACTCGAATTTAAGCTCATAAGTAAGAAAGAATAAACTCATAAAACAGAGCTTATGAAAAATAAGTCAAACAAATAAGCTCATATGCTCAATATAAGCGGAAAAAAACCCTTTTACTCTTTGAGTTTTATTTTGACATATACGGATATAATCAAAGCAAATTGAAGATTCTCGTTTATTGGTATTACTCACTCAGTAGAATTCTGATTTTTGAACATGAACAGGATTAGGTTCAGTTGAATTAAGAGACTTGTTACGATAAAAGGTAGAAGGCTAAGGTTAAGTTTGAATATGAAAGGCACTAGGTAATAAAAGAAGAAAAGAACCTTAGTGTAGTAGTATTAAGTATTAACAACATAGTCATAGCTTTAACATTTTCTTTTTTTCTTTTTTTAAGCTTCTGTTTTTATGAAGTTGACCCTTGAGATCTTTCTACTTCAAAATATAGTTTTGGTTTAGTCGTTAACCTCTTCATTTAAACGCAACAGAAAACTTACAAAGTGAAATAGTTATAGTGTTGCAAATTGAAAAACCGTCAATATCATCATTCAAATACTAGTGGAAAGAAACAGTAAATCTAGTAAATCTGACTTCATTGCAGTTCGTTTTTGTAATGTCGCTTTAGAAATCCAGTGCGTTACTTGCAGGTGTGATTTGATACTCTGATCTAAATAGTTGACCCATACCTCGCTCAGGCGGGATTGGGGGGTATGGTTGTTGTTGTATCAGAATGCCACTTTTGCAAACTTGTCACTTGAAAGGTTAACACTAGAGTAGGGAACCCGCATAGGTGACACTCTAGTAGGGCCAAGCAAATACAGGATATATAGTTATGCATTTACTTTTATAACTGTGACATTACAGCTGTTTCACTTGAAATTGATGATTTGAGCTTAAATTAGCTTTAGGTATTAGTCTTGTATATTGTTGTGGGCTATATTTCTTCTGCAATGTAATGCAAAGGGAAAGAAAGAGATATGAGTTAAAATGTCATTGGAGTTCGTTTTGGACATATAACAAACCAATTGAAAATTGTCTTTTTCCCATGTTAATCTCTGCAATTAAGTACAATTCTGATTTGCAAAAGCAACAAGACTAGGTCCAGTTGAATAACAGACTTTGTTACTATAAAATCACCGCTGGTATCGGTGGGTCTAATATGCTGATCTAAACTGCAAAGTCACCGTTGTTATCGACGTATCATGACTATCATCCCTCTAACTAAATGTCAATTTTGTACATTTGTCTCTTTTAAAGGTAAAACTAGTATAATGCTTTAGGGAACTTGCACAAGTGAAATTGTAGCAGGCCGAAGCAAATAAAGTGTATATAGCTATTCTTTTTAGTTTCCTCAAGAATGAATGAGTAACTTAGACTTTTCGTACGTAGTCTGTGATACCATTGACTGAATAAGTAGATTCACAATGACTGAAATTGTAATTTGGTACGCGTGATAATGGGTAGTCACTATCTTTTTGAGGAAATATATCGTATTTGTTGTTGCACTTTATTTGTGATTGAAATTGATTTTCTTGTAATAGGAAGGATCTATGTGTACCACTATAAAATATGGTTAGAGGCAGAGTGAGGTTCTTAGAGACCCACACCAGGTGCAGAGAAACAAACTAAAAGAGAACTGTTTGATGCTCTTCGGCATGAACTTGAGTAAGTATATATCTCAATTTCAAATCAAACAATCTAGATGTCTTCATCATCATTCTTTCTTTTGTCTTCAACTAAAGTTGCTTCTTCCTTTTACGAAGATCGTTCGGACTGGCAAGGATGGGTAACACGTAAAATCGGGGGGATTGACTTGTTATCTGGAGTATCTAATCTATTTATAGTCAAACCAGGTGTCATATTATGATATCAAAATAACCTTGTATTCTTTACATTGTTTCTATGGTTTATAGGTTAAGGTGAATTACGAAGGGGGGGGGCCTTTTTTATTTTTGGATAAGTATGCTTTGGGCAACTTTTGGCTCACTTCTTTTGAGCTAGTTCTCAGATTTTCCTCGTTCGACCTGTTAAGGAATAAAACATACCCGAATTCGACTCATCCTTAAGTTATCATGGGTTTAATTGCCACCTTTCTTTAATGTCTTAGATTGTTTGTATATGATATCGTTTTGGTAAGTGTGATGTAAACTTTGTCATTAATATATGCTTTGAAGTCATATTCTGCTTTCGTTTTGATATAATGCAGAACCCCTGTGCTAGAAAAGGCGTCCAAATCAGTTTGGGAGTTAATTTTAGACAGTAATGGATTGGGAAGGGAAATAAACGAAACAGTTGAATAAAAAGTGTTTTGACGGCTAAGTGGTAGAGACATCTCTCCATTGTTTCTTCCATTGGTTGTATTGTATCACATTCGGAGAAAAGGAAAAGACAAGTGCATGAACAAGGCGAGGAAAGGAAAAGAAAAAGGAAATCCATAAATGAAAAAGACAGAACTTTGATAATAGATCAAAGAAAAGAAAGTTGGAGAAGCCTAGAACTAATTCGAAAGTTCTGCAGAAGAAGTTGCGAACGGATCTAAAAATATTATTCAGTTATCAGGAGAGCTAGTTATGCTAAACAATATAGGCTTTACTCTCTTGTTTTTAGTTTTATTTATAAGAAAAAAGCAAAGAAATCTATCTCGTCTTTGTATGTGTTTGACTTTGTAAGATCGCCAATGTTTTACCGTGCTATAACCTTAGCTGCATTGATGTGTGATTTGATGAAGATTTAGATACGAGTTTATCTTATTAGTTTAAAACTTTCTCGATGTACTCTGCTAGGTGATAAGTTGATTTTTATGGTTCTTAGGCGACTGAAATCTGTTTATTGGGCCATTTTTTATGACAATCCCCTGTTCTATTTGGGCTACATGCACCCACTTTGTTCATTTTGGTAAAACATTATATATTTTTAACTACTAACAATGTGCGTAATTATGTTTATAATCCACAATGTTTTTACATTATTAATCTGAATTTTTTATATATAATAAAGGTGAGTTCTAACATCGTTTGGAGGATTGTATGTAGGGGGTGTTAATCTGGGTCGGGTGTGAGGGTCCAAGAACGGGTTTCGGGGTCAATTTCAGATCGGTCTCATTCGGGTTTGGGGTCATACCCGAATTTGAGTAATCTTGGTCTGATAAAAATGCCTTATTTGTACTTGCTTTCGATTACTTTTATATCTTGGAAAATTATATTGAATAATAAAATAAAAAAAAACACTTATCCGGGTCGAGATACGGGACGACAGAGTTAGCCAAATAAAGTTTGGCTTTTATTTCAAGACCGATACCGGGTCCTATTTAGCATTCGGGTTATCTCTGTTGACCTGAATAACCCGAATAAGATTGTTGACCCGAGTAACCCGACTCAAATAGTCGGGTTCGGGTCGGGTCGGGTCAGGCTTTTTAATACGCATAGTTGTATGCATTAAAAAGTAGATCTTGGATTACTTCCAAGCCATACTACCTGTTTCCACTTGAGCTAAAAACAAGTTTGGTTCACCGGCTGAGATAAAAACACAACCCAGTTATAAATAAATGGTCAGAACTTGTCACTTCAACCTATAGTGACATTTGTAATCCCCTGAAATTTCTGTTCATGATATTGAACATTTGTCAGCACAGCTTTTTTTGTTCTTTTCGATATATAACACAATTTCTACAATGTTACGAGAGTATTTAGCATATAAATCACAGTACTTGGCAATTCATTTTTGAACAACCCCTACTCATGAAATTGCATAAATAAAGAACACACAACTTGGCTATTGCAGGGTTCTCTTTTTGATCTCTTATCAATTGGAGTGTTGTATAATTGATTGTTATGAATTTGTTAATAACAGCCTTTTTTTTTTAGTTCTGTGTTTGTCTCTAGAAATACTATTAATTTATTATCCCACGTTTCGCTAAGAAGGTTATTTTCTTATCTGGGTTTTTGATAGCACAAAGTGCAGTGAGGAATGAGTTCTGGGGACGGACATTGAAGAAGTGGATTTGCAGGCAGATTTTGGTGGTGATGACCTTTGTATCACGTGTATTTGTTTGGTAGAAGAAAGTTGCTTTTTGCTGTAATAGATGTGTTTTGGCTATTGTCTTAGATACTTTTATTTCTTATAAACTAGGTTGTGACTATTACATAAAGTATTTCGATTTTAATCCGCAATTCTTCAATGTCATTAGAATATAAAAAACCTTTGTATGCCCTTAAATCTATTGTAGGCAAAACTAGTTAGTATATACTGGAGCTTGATCTTTATGTTTAAAATCCATGGTATTATTTCTGTATATTTTTCTGTATATTCTTGTAACTTAAGTTAATCTGACAACAACATCGACGTGGTTTATTTAATTGCCAAAGAGATCATCTTGAGTTTGACGTATTTATTTGCAAATTCAAAGAATGAACAAAATTTAGACCTTTTGGACTTTAAGTCCCAAAAACATGTTTCCTCTTCCAAACAGGAAGTCTTATAAACATAATTTATATGCAGTATATTCACAATGTTATCATTGGTCGAAAATAGGAATATGGCAGGAAATTGGGAGACCAGAATGAAAATACGTAATTAAATTGAGAAGGCCTTTGGGGTGGTCAAAACTCTATGCCTCTGGGGATTAACCAATGCAGACTGCGGACAACAACTCACAGCTAAAGAAGAAATACTGTAACCTCTTCCAAGATACCATAGAGTTGAGGCTTAGCCTTCGGGGTGGTCAAAACTTCGTGCCTCCGGGGGTAACCAATGCAGACTGCGGACAACAAGTCACAGTTAAAAAAGAAATATTGTAACCTTTTTCAGGACCAAGTATTGAGAATCAAGGCATTTGATTTTAATTCAGGAAACACACAAGATCGTCTCTTAAGTTTTTATTTTTTTATTTTTATTTTTTATATTATGTTATATCTGCCTACCTTGGAGATCTCTTGCACTAAATTGAAACTGAAACTCTCTAGTTCGGAGTTAGCATGCTGTATAAACTACTAGTAGGGTACCCGCGATGTTAACGGCATCAAAATAAAAAAATGGTGACTAGGAGTTGTATGCTTGAGTTATGTTTATATGATGGATGAGACAACGATTGCGAAAGACTATGCACAAGAAGTTGCAAACTGATCTACAGATGTTCTTTGCAGTTATCAGATATAAGATCCAGAGGCAACAGTCTTTACTCGTTTTTTTAGCTAAGCAAAAAGCATTGCCCTTGTTGACTTTGTAGGATCAAAATGTTCTACCGTTGTATAATCTTAGCTACTTTGATGTGTAATTTGATCAAGATTTTGAGCCAAGGTCTAATTACTTTTCTCCATATACTTGATAGGAGGCAAGTTGATTTGTCAGCTACTTGTTCTATATGTACGACCTATGTTGAAAACTTAAAACGAGTCGTCTTTTAATACAGGTCGGGTGGATTTGGGTTGATCTGTAAACCTTCTTGTCCATTTTGGTAAACTTTTATATATAAGTAAGGAGTTGATTATGATTACATGCACAATGTTATTACAATAATAATCTAAATCTCCGAATAAAAAAACAATTAGGAGGTAGTATGCATCAAAAGTAAATCTTGGAATACTTTCAACCTGTATTACCTGTTTCCAGTTTCGCTTAATTTTTTTGGGTTGACCCGTTGAGATAAGACACAACCCAGTTATAATTAAGACGGCAAAAAAATTTCGTTTTTTTCTTATAGAACACACAATTCTTGCAATGTTGAAAGAGTACTCAGCATTCGGCTTATAGTACTTGACACCCTTTCTGAGCAGCCAACCTGCTAGTGAAATCACAAAAGTATAGAACACGAAACAGCAAAAGAAAACAGCACTTGCAGGATTCTAATTCTGACGTCTTACCAGTTGGAAGTGTTGTAAATCGTTCGAATGTTAATAAGCTTAGTTTTTGGGTAACTGTGTTTGTCTAAATTATAAGCGAAAGTGGAAACAGGTGTTTGTGAATTGGATTTAGGAACACTTGGATATCATTTACTTGTTTGAAACTTTGATTGTCTTTGGTGCACAATACTTACCGGAATGACTTTATTATGCTTGAAAAAAGAGCAAACACAAAAAAGGATCGCTCTTTTTTTAGTTTTATGGTCTGCAAAAGAGAACTGGTAGAAGAAAAGCAGAATGAAAATTACTCACAATTTTTAATTATTTCAAAAAGATAATTAAGAAATGAAGAACAAAAAGTTATAGCTCAGAAGCACTTGATTTGTATCTGAAAGAAGAGATAAATGTGAAGGACCCAACCAACACTTTCAAGTGCAAATGTCATCACAGCTTTGAAATGCACCAGCCGGGAATCAAACCCGGGTCTGCACCGTGGCAGGGTACTATTCTACCACTAGACCAATGGTGCCTTGTGTTAATCTCAATATATCATTGTTTCTTATTACACAATTTATGGTGCATTAGAGCTAGGGATAATGTTATCGAATTAAAGACTGATGAAACAACATCGAACATGTTATCTTACCTAACTAAGTATACTGTATACATGTCTAGTTTGCTCGAAATTATCATATATGGTCAGTGAGAAAAGTGGTTATGGCTTGGAACTCAAAACTTAAGTAGAGGAATCACAAGGAGGTGTAAGAGGACCGGGACCAGGGATTATGTATTCATCAATATTTGTACCCAAAGACCATTTGCTAATCCATGGCAAGTTAGACGTCTACATTGACTCTCAAATGGTCAGATGTCAAACACTAGTTAACATCAAAATTGTACCTGTTTCAGGACTAGTATTGAGAGTCAAGGCCTTTGAGTTTTGGTCAGCAAATACACAATATAGTCTCTAAGTTCTTTTATGTGTTTT
Organism: Tanacetum coccineum; assembly: GCA_026074375.1. Taxonomy (NCBI): domain Eukaryota; kingdom Viridiplantae; phylum Streptophyta; class Magnoliopsida; order Asterales; family Asteraceae; genus Tanacetum; species Tanacetum coccineum. The sequence goes on from BQNB010003882.1 coordinate 9,140, forward strand.
ACATTTTTATTTTTTTGTATTATGTTAAGTCTGCCAACCTTGGAGATCTCTTACACTGAATTGAAACGTGAAACTCACTAGATAAGGTTTTAGGTTCTAGTTATGAGTTGACATGCTGTATACAAGAAATTTATATAACAACCCAACCTGAACATGAGTTGTTTGGAATAACCATGCTAACCCTGACCCATTTACACATAACCTGAAACGACCCATTGAACGTATTTTCAACCCGCACACAACATGTTTATTGAACGGGTTAGGTGGCTCCACTCGAAATGTGTGTTGACTCAATCTGAACCCCTGTGCTCGAAAAGGCGTCCAAATCAGTTAGGGAGTTTATTTTAGACATTCGTGGACTGGGAAGAGAAATTAATGAAACAGTTAAAAAGATGTTTTGTCGGCTAAACAGTAGATAACTTCCAGTTGGCGAATTATTACATTCAGAAAAAGGAAAAGTAAATGCGCAAGGAAATGACAATGTGAATGCGCAAGGAAAAGGAAAAGAAAAGGAAATCCATTATGAAAACGAGTAACGACAACGTGGACTCTGCATCAAAGAAAAGAAAGTTGGATGAGACTACAAACGCGAAAGACTGTACAAGAAGTTGTAAACTGGTCTACATATGTTCTTTGCAGTTACTAGATATAAGATCAAGGGGCAAGTTTCATTAACTAATACAATCTTTACTCACTGGTTTTTGTTTAGCCGAGAAAAAAAGCATTGCATGTGTTGACTTTGTAGGATCAAAATGTTCTATCGTTATATAATCTTAATTTATTAATTAGTTCAAAAATATTTAAAAATTGAAGAACAAAAAGATAAAGCTCAGAAGCACTTGATATATAGCTGAAAGAACAGATACCCAACCTACACTTGAAGTGCACTAGCTCATGACCCGTGTAATACACGGGCAATACAATTAACTAGTGCAATACCCGTGCGTTGCCCGGGTACACCGTTTCAATAATAGCTTTATTCATCTAAACCTTTCCATGTAAAACGACATCGTTGAGAACCATTTTCTTTATGTAACGCTTACAAAGTTGCAGCAAAATATTATTTAAATGTGGTTGTTATTGCTAACCTTTAAAACCTAAATGATTATTTTACCCCCTTGTGCATCTTCTTAAAACTTTTGCGATTTGTGAGTTGATATAACTACTGCTACTACTACCAAAACGAAAAACCATAAATGCCCAAAACTATCGCAGCTAATTATATGCTCAAAACTATCACAAACGTAAAACAATGCTCTTTTTTCATGTTTGCGCTATTTCTTTGGAGGATAAAAATATGCGTCCAAAACACTTAACCTAGCCATGATATGCTTCAAATCAGGCTTAAGTAATAGAATATGGATCGGTGGTCCACTGGTCCGTGCGATATCAACTCCCGTTCAGTGCCTCGTATCATTTGAATAAAAGGTTTCAAACTTTCAATTAAACATCAAGAAAATATAATCAAGCACTACCCGTACACAATTGCATATACTTTATACACTTAAAAATGCTTTTGTATATCAGTCGTAAAGTATAATTACAACCAGGAACCACACAGGAATAACCATGTTTAACATGTAACAAATTAGTTTGAGGTATGATAATCAAATGTATCATATAAAAATATTTTAAACATACTGTTAAAAGTGCATCTATTTTTGAAAGATAAACTTTGATGACTACTTTCTACTAAAACAATCTCATTTCAAATGAATAGATAAACGTGCATCGAATGACTGTTGAATTAAAGAACTTAAGAAGTAAGAACAGAGTTACGCGAATCACACAGTTAATACACGATCACATCCATATTTGTACAAAAGAGATTAGGAAGATTGCCTTGATATAATCAAATGTCTACACAAGACACTGCCATGCCTTTTGTGAAAAAAAATCAATGAAACAAACAATACATATACAAAAACTTAACACCAACCACTCACGAGATATGGAAATTGCAATGATGATGGAGAAACAGATTTTTAGAGAACTCTAACATAAAAAATAAGAACTTGAGCATAAATGAAATGATGATATGAATGTCTTATAGTAAAGTAATATTTTGAAAGTATAAAAGAAATGTTACCCACGTGTCATGTTACTGACTTTTCTTTTACCCTTATCTATGAACCTAACTCTCCACATTAAAAGGTCAAATTTACACGGCTACGATCGAAAGTAAACATGATTCAATGGCTGAGACTGAAGGCCAGGTTTTGTTTTTTTCTCTCTGTAGCGTGAGCAATAGAAAAGGGAATTACTGATAAAGTATTATCTTTTTAGTATCGTCCTCCATATCAATTTATGAGCACATCACCGAAAGTAACACATTAAGATTAATGATAAAAATTAGTTAAGTATAATGATAAATTAAAACAAACTACAAATCTTGGTATCACTTCTATTTGAAGTTATAATTTTAATAATATTTTCTTAAAATTTTCCCAAACATTTATTTAAGAGCATCATCGATATAATAAATCTTTTAGAAGACTTCTCATGGTTGAGGCTATTACGCAAGTCATTTCAATATGAAAAGCTATTGAATGACATTTTAAAAGATGATAGTAATTCCTCTACCTCTGATCGGAGATGATCCAAATTCATGATAAGTACTCAAAAATTCCAACCGCACATCGTTCTTTAAAAAACAAATGATGGTACCACATAATGGAGTTTAAAATTTAGTCCATGGAAAGCTTAGAACTTAAAACCAAAGCATGACCAAAGTCACTCAAAATGTAATTGTGTAACTCTTCTATCTACACACCCCTACAAGAGTACAATACCTAAAAAATAAATCCATAGAAGTGCATATGGAATAGCAAGTATGCAGAAGTTTGTATTTAAAGGAAGTCCTTTAAGTTGCATTTATGTATATCAGTTACATCTCAAATGCTCAATACCATCAATAAACAAGAATTACGAAACAATCACAAGTGCTCTATCAATCTTGCTATATCACTATATACTCGTACGACAGAAACAGAATATTCGTGACTTAAAAACAAAATAATCAAAGAATCACTTTGCGAATGCAATGTTAACAATCTATTATAACTTTCCTACTCTTGCACTTTACATAATAACGAACATGAATATCAATTCCTATGTATCTATTAAGAGGATGTCATCCACCTCGCTCTCCAAGAAAAATAGCTCTTCTACGGGCATGAAAAGGTTCTTATTCACCTCCTGCCACAATGAAAGTTTTGAATATATAATTATATAATCAAGAGGTGGAATGTTTCACAAGTTTTGGATACAAAAAGTATGTACATGTTTAATCCCCAAAAGAAACTAATACAGTAAGAATTATAAATAAATCATCAGATTTTATACTTGCTTAAAATCTAATGATCTAATCCCACCATGCTGCAAATTAAAGACACAAACCAAAAGTCATGAAAACCTCCTATTATCAATCCATGAGAACACATTAATGCAACTGAGCCACGGCTGTTGATTAAAATATAAATGAGCCTAGAGACTACTAATTTAAACCAATGTTCTGTTCATCGTGCAAATTCACATCCTACAATTATCAACATATGAACAACTTAATATTATTTTGGTTTGCTCAAAACATGGATCAAGTAAAAACTGTGTTCTTTTCTTTTTCGCAGCTAAAAGTTTAGTTTATCAAAAGGGGGTATTTGGGTAAGCTTAAGCTTAACAACTTATACATTCTCAAATCTCAAGAAATAAGCTTATCCAAACAACCTTCAAAGAGCCTTTTATGTTTTTCTTTTATACCTAAAAAAGCTATTAAGCTCCTCAAATAAGCTTACCCAAACACCTCACTAATGAGCTAGTCAACATTAAAACACAATAACATAAAGCATAAAAACTTAAACAAAACTTGAAAGAACAAAGCAACATATCTGTTGAATATATATGATTGAGAAGTGAAAGGGTCATGGGTAATTTGCAAATTTTATATTGATACCTGAACTGATAACATCTAGGACCATCAAAAACCTGAAAACCTGAAAAACCTGAAAAATCAAACAAAAACAAATCATATATTAAGGCACTAACCATAAATTATTTCCCTTACAAAAAAATTGTTTTGATCATCATCTTATTTCCTGGCAATTCCTTGAGTACAAGCTACCATAGATTGAACCTACAAAGTTCAAAGACAACAAAAGAGAAAATAAACGATCACAAAAGAGAGCAAGATTATAGGGGCGGTAAAAAGATGACTGGAAAGTTGTGATTGAGATCTAAGATATAATGAAAGAAAATGGATATCAAAGCATTTGAATTTCAAATGAGAAAAGAGCATGCAGCCTTGGAACTCACAAAAACAAAAAGCAACTAAAAAGCCTGCACAAAGAAAAAGCATACAATGAAACCGTATTAAGTCTTTTTGTTGTATTATGAGAAAAATCAAAATACATGGATATGCACAAGCCAGGAATCGAACCAAGATTTGTACCGTGACAGGGTGATATTCTACCACTAGACCACTGGTGCCTTGTGTTAATTACGTATATCATTTATTTTTTATTTCTTCCTTATGATGCATTTAGATTAATGAAATTGCACCTAACGTGTGTGTTCTTAGCAAACTAAGTATACATGTCTACTTCGCTCGAAAATACATAATACGACTATGATGAGGTGTTATTTTATACGCTTTTTAGGGGTCATTTAACCCCCTAAATCATGCAATTATGCCCAAATTATGTACTTAAACGTTTGCTTTTGTGTTTTTAGCATTTGGATGGCTTTTGGAGAAAATACGCGTGACTTGGGCTCATTTGAAGAAGAAACGGACAAGACTACGACTCTACACCAACTCTTATAATGAAAATGCAAACAGAGTGTCTGGAGACGACGTCACGATTCATGGCGACGGCGTCAAGATTTGCAAGAGACGGCGTCAGTGTAGATTATCTTAAACACACACATAATGGATCGAATAGAAGAGTTTTAGAGAGAAGGTGGTTGGATGAACACTTAGAGAGAGAAAGGAAAGATGAGAGAAAACGTGTAATATTAATGTGAGAAATGAACAACCAACACCCTCTCCATGTGTGGAGAGGGTTCTTATACTTCCTAGAGTGGCCGGCCATTGACCCTTTCATGGGCTTTCCATGGGCCTTTGGCTCGGTTAGCTTAACTTACTTTGTCTTACGACTAGTACGAGCTACGACTAACTATATTGGAAGTGATCGATACTTTTCGTATTTCTAACAATCTCCCCCTAAGGGAGGTCCCTCCAATTTACAAAAACTTAAACTTAGCATACTATGCTTGTCTTCTGTCATGAGCTCGTAGTCTTTAAACTTCAATCATTAACTTGTGAAATGTTGCAGTGATCTTTAGACTTTAGCCTTGAGCTTGTTCCTTTGGCTTGTTTTGTATGTGATCTTGAGCTTCCTTTGAGATCATCAACCAAGCATAATCTCTTATTATCATCTTGTGATCTTTTGCCTTCTTGTGTACTTGTGACCTTCGGACCGACATGCTCATACTTTTCTTGATCTTGAAAGCTTGTATAGTCATCTTTCTTGAAGTTCTTTAATCTTTAATACTTCGTCGCTTCAAGAAGGACGTTCGGTATCAGAGTAGCGGAAGTCTTGAAACATGTACTTGAGCTTTCATAATGTCTTTACATATGTCGGTCGAGTATGAGCATGTGGCTATGAATCTTGACTTGTCTTGAACCAGCTGCGGTGTTCGAGTGGTGCATCTGCTTTCAATTCATTGGTGAAGGAAGGAGTTCGTGCGCTTTCAGAGGTATTGTGTAAGACGGATAGTGGCTTGTGAATTACTATGGTTATCATGAGTTCATAATGTCTTTACAATATGTAGGTCGAGTTTTGAATGAGGAGTGTGTGTGGATTTAGTTGATAATGTTGGCTGACTTTCTCGGACTAGCTTGCTTGCTCGGCCGTTCTTGTGAGTATTTACTTTGAAGGTTTTAATGTAGAGTGATAAAACAGACGAATTAGTGTTGTCTTTGTTCATAGAGATTTAGTGATAAACAGACGAAAGTGTCTTTGTCACTTTGTCGAATATAGTTGTAATAACCACGATTCCCTGTTGATTAGTATAAATACTGCTTATGATCAGGTAGAATTCCGAAGAATCTCCTTGACATGGTTTCGCAGCAGCACTAGCCGTTCTCAATACCGGAGCGTCTCAAAATAGACAACACAATATGAGTGAACCAGTGAGTTACTATCTCACTGATTGAATAGAAAATTGATTTAAAAATCAATCGATGTGTCACTTGCTAAAGTGGTTGTAACACATCGAAAGTTTTAAGCTTTTCAAAATTCATCAGCCCGTCAATTCATAATCTGGACCAAATCGATATCCAATGTCACAAGTTTGATCCATATAGGATCTCACAAGTCACCTACCGCAGAGCTTATTTGATGTTGGCTCTGGAAGGATTTCCATCGTCACTGTGAATACTTAAGTATCACTCTGATGTTCTGGCAATATAATGCGTAGGACTCTTAAGATATATCTCTTGTCTCCACAGTGTATGAAGAGCAAGCATTTTTTTGGATTAATGTCCTAATGAGATTTATGGATGAACTTGTAGATTTAGACTCAATAATGCGTTTTGGTTTTAGTAATCAAAGGCTGGAGCAGACTGCCACCTTTTCAATATCAACTAACTCGGAGTGAGAGAGTCAATAGAAATGCGTTGATCTCCGTGAAAAATGAAACAAGAGTATGATGAGAGACCTTGAGTGGCTAGGGAGGGTTGTGCATTGCGTCACTGGGTCCATGAAGACTGTCTTCAATAACAGATTATAGCTTAGTGTTTCTGAAAGTTTATGTATTGACCCGGTTTCTGCCTAAGTGTATGGAGGGCTTCTTTCTTTACACCTTTTATCCTTACAATTTTTTTTCATTCTCCAACCCCTTCAGTGCTTACCGAGACTTCATGACTAGTACCTTGTTGGGTTTGTTCCAGTACTAGCTCCATCTCAGTCGGCACTATTCCCTTATTCTCACTTTACTCATTTTTTATATCATATCTAAGGACTTCTATACTAACTAGTGGAATGTCCGTGGGTAGATCCCTCCGGTTCTGGCTGGATCATGGGAACAAATACCTAACACTTTGATGTTTATCGTTTTACACACCAAAAAATATTTATAAAAGTGGAAAGACTATACGAACCTAAATACCTATGTATCTTGGCAAGTATTGATCTCCTGAGTTGTCGTTCTAAAGGAGTGGTGAATTTGAGATTCTTCGGTTAAGTCTAATTGGATGCTTAGTTATCAAAAGGTTTTGGTTTGTTTTTTTAAGACTAAATTTAAATAAAAACGAGAAAAGGAAGACAAAGGTCCTAAGACAAAAATAATCTATAAGTAACTACGGGAACAATAAAAGGTAAGGATCTAAAAGATTACTAAGGGAATATGTTTGTCTAGAAACGGTGGTTAAAAGATTATGATTAATAAAGAAGTTATTTTGGTGATCAAAAACTCGTATAAGGGTTAATCTCTTTATACTGTCGTATATCAATTTTAAACCTTTATACGCGCACATTAAACCGATTAGTTGATAATCTAGGTTAAGATATTGACTACTAGAGAATTCTATTCTATCCAACGACTTTTTCCCGTTAAATCGAATAAAAGCAAACTAAGTAAACCGTAGATTGGATGTCTCCCGTTAACGGCTTACTAGGCTAGTTTAGGCGTTTTGTAGTAACGCATAGTAATTCAGATTTGATACGAGTTTTACTCACCTTACTTTGAGTTAGGGTTCCTTTCAAAAGTAAGGCGCCAAAATCGTCTAGGCGGACCGTCCACGAAATTTTGGTCAAACCCCGCACAAATCCGCAAATACTATTCGATACCAAAAACGCATAATCTAACATCTAGTCAATATACTAACCTAAACTAACAATTAATATCACCATCAACAACTTCCCCAAATTAATCACAACATCCTAACCACCAATTTCTAAACAAACATATATATAATCTACTCGCGCATAATAAGCATAATAAATCTAAACATGGCAATAAGCATAAACATAGATTAATAAAGAGATAAGGAAAAGATGAAACCCGAATTTAGCTCGGCATGGCTTTATCCTAACCGCGATACTAACAACCTCAAAACTAATAAAAATCAAAACTTTTTAAATAAAATTACTTTTTATATATAAAAAACATTTTTTAATAAAAAATAAATTTAAATTTTTTATAAAAATTAAAACTTTAACACTAAAAAACTACTACTCTTTGATTTAAACTATAAAAATGCAAACTTTATAAAATAAAATGACTAAAAGATGACACTTTTATAAAAAGATTGAAACTTTATGACTTAAAACATTAAACTAACAAGTTTATAAAAGAAAGTTTTATAAAAAGTTGATTAGAGAAGATAAAGATAGATTAAGCGGGTAAAAAGTGATTAACTAAGACATTAAAGTAAATGCTTGAAATAAATGAGACATAAACATAAACTAATAATGATTAAAACATTACCTTAAATAAAGACGAGACATGCATACCCGTGCGTTGCACACGGGCTGGAGATATTTGCGGGGAATGGAATAGGTTGTGTTTGTTTCTATGTAGTTGTTGCAGGCTTGGTTGGTGTCGTAATATTATGATAGTTACCAATGTAATCACTAAACCACTTTCTATCAGGACATTGCACTCTTGTTTGAATCATGCGCTTTATGCCATCTGATGATTTAAGGAAGCGTTTTGGGCCTAGTTTGGTTTAGGCTGGGCCTAAATCTGGATCACGAATTGGGTTATTTTCTCGGGCTTTAATAATCTTTCAATAAATGTTCGAGATCTCGCACTTTTGCTCAAATGTCTTCGCTCCGCACCTACAAAATAAATCATTTAAATAATATTTGCATTTAAAAATGCACATTTTTGCTATTTATTATGTCGTAAATGAGGGATGAATTTTGATATTAAAATATTGTATAAATTTAAAGAGATCAATTTTACCCCAACTTAAACCGTTAGGCCGTTGGTGTGCCTCTCGCAAACGATTTTTAAATAGGTTACGTCAAAACAACTTTTTTAATCCCCCTTATAAGAAAAATATTCACATCAAACAAGAACAAATAAAAAATCATTTAGTTTGTATAAATATTTTTCTTTTAATTCTCCCATCCCCCAACACGACAGTCAGCACACCCTCACGTACAACCCCAGTTCCCATCTTCCTCCCTCCCCCCCCCCCAGAACGAAAAAACGCCTTTTTGTCCCTTACTCGATATATTAGCTAAAAATATTTTTCAATGTGGACCCGCCATGCTTGACTTTTATTTTCCTATATATAGATAAGCTTAAGAAACGGGAAAAACACACAAACTCAAGAGATAAGAATCATCATCCTCGTTTTTCACTAAACCCACACCTTGCTTAAAAAGAAATCATTTTTCGTTACAGTACAAGTATAGAAGCTATTTTTTTTTTTTTTTTTATACAACTCATAAATGCAAATTGTGTAAGCGTAAGCCAACTTTTCGCTCTCATTATTCCTAGTTTCCTCTATTGATTTTTTTGTGGAAAACATAAAGTGAAATGAGATCACTTATTTTAATAGATTATGGTCTTATTATTATAAAGGCGTCTGGTTTTAACAATTTTTATTTTAAAATCCCTTTTTACAAAATCCCTTTTCATAAAAACAGAGTCCATATCAATGTTCTAATTTAACACGATTTAGGGGATATCCTTTTTATTTCATCTGAAACAACTCAACTACGAGTTTAGAGACGGAGACTTTATTTAGATATCCCCGGATCGAAATATGGCTTTATTATTATTATTATTGCAGCAGTATTAGCCCTCGGTCTTTTAAACAACTGAATAAATAGGAGCGAACCGTCAATAATAAACAGTAGTCTTATTTGTCCTCAGGAATTCCTTGACCACTTTTTGGAAATCTTAGTCACATGAGAGCGAACTGTCAGCGAAACAGTAAAACTTTTACGGTTTGGATTATTGATTATTATTATTCCTTCACCACCTTTAAACATCCAAAAAAAATAGCAACATACTATCAGAAACGGTTGTCTCATTTCTGGGATTCGGTTTATTACTTTTTATTATCGGCCAAATATTCGAGTTCCCGTGCGTCTTTTACAATTCCGAGTCATACGGTAGCAAGCAGTCAGAACGGATAACCTATTTCCTCACAACACTGACAAAACCTAGATATGTACCATACTTTCATCAAAAGGAATTTTCTAAAAAGGCATTACAAAATAAGAATGGGAAAAAAGCACGGTCTCTTATTTATAGAATTTTTTATTTTTTTTAGTTTATTATAAGCTGATGCGTGCAGAAGCCACAATTAACCATCTATGAGCTCTAAGAATCCAACTAGTCTAACCGTTTAACATCTTAACTTTTAAATAGCTCTATCATTTTTCGTTCTTTGCAAAGTTTTTTCAAGTTTTGCAAACGCTGAGTCTTGAAAGTTAAGGGGAAAGCTAGAGTGCAATACTCGGTCGAGTTATAATCTCCTTTATTCTAGCCTAAGGGGACTAGTCAATCACGCACGGTCAAAACGTTTTTTTTTGGCAAAATAAACCTATTATTTGGTCAAAATAAGGTTGCGCTGAGGGCAACACAGTCAGGCATAAGTATGATCATTTTAATATAAACCCCCTACACTTAGAACTGAACATTGGCCTTAATGTTTAAAATTATATGGTGTCACCCCTACACTTAGAACGTAAAAGACCAATGCTAAAATTCCAAGTGTGAAGAGGGTATCTAATGCAATCCCTAAGCCAATTATTAATGAAGTGCATGATTTAAGAAAAACAAAAGATATAAATGATCAGAAATGAGGACTCCCCTGATATAAACGTAAGGTTTGATCGGAGACTGAATGATGATGATGGAATGTAACATCACCAATCATGAAAGTCTTCTCGATCAAAGGGAATCATGTGAGTAAAAACACATAGCCACAAAGCACCAAAGAAAACAAGAAACCCCCAAACTTATTCATTATTACTACTAATATAAACTTATTCATTACTAATATTATATTTTAATAAACACGGGTTGCCTTCGAAAAAGCGCTTGTTTTTGTTCGAGTCTCTAGCTTGACTCTAGGGTTACTTACTACTAAGTCTAAGGTCACATCCATCACTTAGTATTAAGTTCGGATGGAAATAGCGATACATCACCACCTTAGGTGAGTATGCCACCTGACGCGGTAATCGCAAATGGGGAAATCTATCAAAAGGTGTCTCCTCTCCGCGGTCATTCACCCGGCTGTGTCAGGGAGAAAAATGGATCAAATCTTTCCACCCCCCTCAAGCAGATTTGCTTAGCATCGAAAAGTGGTGTGACTAGTAGGATGGACTCATTAATTAATGGTGTTGACTTAGTGGGGTCCAAGCTATACAAATCCTCAAAATCATCATCAAAATTTTTGTTGTCAATTCTTAATGTGAAGAAATCATCAAAGTCAAATAGTGGATTTAAAATAGTCACATCGAATGATCTAGATATCGAATCATCATTTCCTAAAGGTACATTAAACATCATTAGGTCTGGAACAGGGTCATTGTTTTCTATCTCACTAGTATTGAAGTCAATTTCCCTATCCTCTGTTGAGAGGGTGTCTAAATGCTCTCAAAAAGGTAAGTCGATATCTACTTTTTCTTCTCCTAAAACATCAAGTCTAGGCGAGGGTGGTGTGTCTACTAGAGATGGAGGTATGACTTGAGGGGTACTTTTTGTCTTAAAAATTGCTCCTCGTTAAAAATTACCTCCTTATCATCGTCACTCTCCTCAGTATCTATAAGGTTAACGGGAGGATTAGGCATTTGCCTTCTAATAATCAACACCATAATTTTATTTAATTTAGATTGCATATCGTCACCACTTTTTTGAAGATCAAAATCCCGAGGGGGCAACTGATCAATATGGTACTGTGGAGGTTAGTCGAAATGAGGCATGTCATAATTGTTACAAGGATTAGGCTCATAGACAAGCGGGTTCCTAGTTTGACAATCATAACATAGTGGGGACACCATAGGTACTCACAACAGTAAAACTGTTGTGGTGGACTCGGAGAATAATATGGATATGGTCGAACCAAAAATTTTGATTGTTACACAAAACCTGTTCATAGAATTAAGGTGGCGGTGGTGAGTGATGTTACATGTTTGACAATCAAAACCGTGGTGAGACCTACCTCCACAAAACTCATAGGAGTATGTCTGGATTTGGTGCTGCGAGGGTTGGTTAAATAAATTATGTGTTTCATTATAGGAATAAGGATTTTTGTCATAGACAAACCCGTTTCCCGACCCTACCATGCTACAACAGAGACAATTTTCACCATTTTGAGGACCCCGACAACAAGAGCAACTATATTGGGCATAAAATTTTTGTCTTTGCAATTGTTCCAAATTTCGGGACAAGTTCTGCACAATTGCTCTTTTAGAATAATTTCCCAGTCAGACATAATAAATAAAGAATTAAACGGTATAGGAGGATAAAAGAGATAGAATTAAAAACTTAAAAGGAAAAAGAACATTTTTTTAGTTTTATCTCTTTCTATTTTTTTAAATAAAAAACTAAGGCACTAACTCGACTCAACTAACCCAAATCGTACACCAACTTCCCTGCAACGGCGCTATTTTGATGTTTGTCATTTTACACACCAGAAATTATTTATAAAAGTGGAAAGACTATACGAACCTAAATACCTAAGTATCTTGGCAAGTATAGATCTCCCGGGTTGTCATTCTAAAGGAGTGGTGAATTTGAGATTCGTTGGTTAAGTCAACTTGGATGCTTAGTTATCACAAGGTTTTGGTTTGTTTTTTTAAGACTAAATTTAAATAAAAACGAGAAAAGGAAGACAATGGTCATAAGGTAAAAATAATCTATAACTAACTACGGGAACAATAAAAGGTAAGGATCTAAAAGATTACTAAGGGAGTATGTTTGTCTAGAAACGGTGGTTAAAAGATTATGATTAATAAAGAAGTTATTTGCTGATCAAAAATCAGTATAAGGGTTATTTCTTATATCTCGTATATCAATTTTATACCATTATACGCGCACATTAAACCGATTAGTTGATAATCTAGGTTAATCTCTATTCTTATCCAGAACGACTTTTGACGTTAAATCGAATAAAAGCAACTAAGTAAAACCATAGATGGGATATCTCACGGTTAACGGCTTAATAGGCTAGTTTAGGCGTTTTGTAGTAACGCATAGTTATTCGGATTTGATTGCGAGTTTTACTCACTTTACTTTGAGTTAGGGTTCCCTTTCAAATGTAAGCGCCAATCGTCTTGGCGGGACCGTCCATGAAATTTGGTCAAACCCCGCACAATTCGCAATTTAATACAGTATTCGATACAAAAACACTCATCTAACATCTAGTCAACTATATCTAACCTAACTAACAACTAATATCACACATCAACAACTTCCACAAATTAATCACAACATCTTAACCACCAATTTCTAAACAAACATATATATAATCTACTCGCACATAAATAAAACTACACTAATAACAATAATAATTATAATAAATCTAAACATGGCAATAAGCATAAACATAGATTAATAAAGAGATAAGGAAAATATGAAACCCGGATTTAGCTCAGTATGACTTTATGCCAACCGCGATTCTAACAAACTCAAAACTAATAAAAATCAAAACTTTTCAAATAAAACTACTTTTTTATATATAAATTTTTTTAATAAAAAATTAATCTAAATTTTATATAAAAATTAAAACTTTAACACTAAAAAACTACTACTCTTTGATTTAAACTATAAAAATGCATACTTTATAAAATAAAATGACTAAAAGATGACACTTTTATAAAAAGATTGAAACTTTATGGCTTAAAACATTAAACTAACAAGTTTATAAAAGAAAGTTTTATAAAAAGTTGATTAGAGAAGATAAAGATAGATTAAGCGGGTAAAAAGTGATTAACTAAGACATTAAAGTAAATGCTTGAAATAAATGAGACATAAACATAAATTAATAATGATTAAAACATTACCTTAAATAAAGATTAATACAAAATTTATAGTCTAAAACTAATTTAAACTAATCTACTAAAGCTATAAAAAAAGATAGAAAAGAAAGAAAACAAAGTGCGGCGTCTGTGTTTCTTCGATACCCTCCCTTTGTGTCTAGGTTTCTTGTGATTTTAAATTAGTATGTAACAGGCCTGATGGTGGTTTTCTTTTGGGCCACAATAGGCTTTCTTGAACCTTTAACGTTTTGGGCCTAGTTTGGGTTTAGGCTGGGCCTAAATCTGGATCACGAATTGGGTTATTTTCTCGGGCTTTAATAATCTTTCAATAAATGTTCGAGATCTCGCACTTTTGCTCAAATGTCTTCGCTCCGCACCTACAAAATAAATCATTTAAATAATATTTGCATTTAAAAATGCACATTTTGGCTATTTATTATGTCGTAAATGAGAGAAATTTGATATAAAATATATGTATAATTTAACGATATCAAATTCCCCCAAACTTAAACCGTAGGCCGTTGTGTGCCCTCACGCAACGATTATTACATAGGTTACGTCAAAAAACAATTTTAATCCCTTCAACGAAAAATATCACATCAAACAAGAACGGATAAAAAATCATTTAGAGGATATAAATAAAAATCTTTTAATTCAAAAACGCCCATTTTGACCCTTATTCGATATAATAGCTAAAAATATATTTTCAATGTGACCCGCCATGCTTGACTTTTATTTTCAATATATACAAAGCTTAAGAACGGGAAACACACAAACTGGGTGCCTCCAAGAGATAAGAATCATCATCCTCGATTTTCACTAACCCAAACCTAGCTTAAAACGAAATCATTATTAAGTACAAGTATAGATGCTAATACTACTCATAAATGCAAATTGTGTAAGCGTAAGCCAACTTTTCGCTCCCATTATTCCTAGTTTCCTCTATTGATTTTCTTTGTGGAAAACATAAAGTGAAATGAGATCACTTATTTTAATAGATTATGGTCTTATTATTATAAAGGCGTCTAGTTTTAACAATTTTTATTTTAAAATCCCTTTTCATAAAAACAGAGTCCATATCAATGTTCTAATTTAACATGATTTAGGGGATATCCTTTTTTATTTCATCTGAAACAACTCAACTACAAGTTCAGAGACGGAGACTTTATTTAGATATCCCCGGATCAAAATTTGGCTTTATTATAATTATTATTTTTGCAGCAGTATTAGCCCTCGGTCCTTTAAACAACTGAGTCAATGGGAGCAAACCGTCAGGAAACAGTAGTCTTATTTCGACCTCGGGAATTTCCTTGACCTTTTTGAATTCTGAGTCAACGGGAGCGAACTGTCAGGAAACAGTAAACTTTTATCGGTCTTGGATTATTATTATTATTACCTCCGCCCTTTAAACATTTGAGAAAATAGCAGCAAACTATCAGGAAACGGTTGTCTTATTTTGGCTTTGGTTTATTACATTTTATTATGGCCAAATTTCGAGTCCTGTGGTCTTTTAACTTCCGAGTCAACGGTAGCGAGCCGTCAGGAAACGGTAGCCTATTTCCTCACAACAATGACAAAACCTAGATATGTACCATACTTATCAAAAGGAATTTTCTAAAAAGGCATTACATAATAAGAATTGGGAAAAAACGCACGTCTCTATTTATAGAAATTTTTTATTTTTATAGTTTATTAAGCTGATGAGAGCAAAAAGCCACAATTTACCTCTATGAGCTCTAAAGAGATCCAACTACTCTACGTTTAACATCTAACTTATACCTAGCTCTATCATTTTTCGTTCTTTGCAAAGTTTTTTCAAGTTTTGCAAACGCTCAGTCTCGAAAGTTAAGGGGAAAGCTAGAGTGCAATACTCGGTCGAGT
This sequence comes from Tanacetum coccineum, assembly GCA_026074375.1. Lineage (NCBI taxonomy): Eukaryota > Viridiplantae > Streptophyta > Magnoliopsida > Asterales > Asteraceae > Tanacetum > Tanacetum coccineum. The sequence continues at coordinate 25,027 of BQNB010003882.1, forward strand.
TATAATCTCCTTTATTATAGCCTAAGGGACTAGTCAATCACGCACGGTCACAACGTTTTTTTTGGCAAAAATAAACATTATTTTGATCAAAATGAGGTTGCGTGAGGGCAAACATGTAGGCATAAGTATGATCATTTTAATATAAACCCCCTACACTTAGAACTGAACATTGGCCTCAATGTTCAAAAGTGTACGGTGTCACCCCTACACTTAGAACGTAAAAGACCAATGCTAAAATTCCAAGTGTGAAGAGGGTATCTAATGCAATTCCTAAGCCTTTTATTAATGAGATGCATGCTTTAAGGAAAACAAAAGATAAAAATGATCAGAAATGGACTTCCCTAATATAAACGTGAAGATCGATCGGAGACTAAATGATGATGATGGAATGTAACATCACTAATCATGAAAGTCTTCTCGATCAAAGGGAATCATGTGAGCAAGAATAAAAGCCTCAAAGCGCTAAAGAAAACAAAACACCCCAAACTTATTCATTACTAATACTAATATAAACATATTCATTAATAATATTATATTTTAATAAACACGGGTTGCCTCCGGAGAAGCGCTTGTTTTTGTTCGAGTCTCTAGCTTGACTCTAGGGTTACTTACTACTAAGTCTAAGGTTTACTTACTACTAAGTTCAAGGTTCACATCATCACTTAGTCATTAAGTTCGGATGGAAATAACGAAACATCACCACCTTATGGTGAGTAATGGCACATGACGGGCGTATATCGCCGAATGGAAATTCTCAAAAGGTGTTCCATCATCCGCGTCATGCTCACTGATGTGTCTAGGACGAAAATTGGGATCAAATCTTTCCAATCCCCTCAAGCAGTTTTGCTTAGCATCGGGAAGTTTGTTGGTGGTGTTTAGGGTGATGGTGAATTATAAATTAATGTGGGTGAATTAGTGGGGGTGCGCAAGCTATAGACAATGCCGTGAAAATCATCATCAAAAATTTTGTTGTCAATTCTTAATGTGAAGAAATTATCAAAGTCAAATAGTAGATTTGAAATAGTCACATCGAATGATCTAGATATCGAATCATCATTTCCTAAAGGTACATTAAAAATCATTGGGTCTGGAACAGGGTCATTGTTTTCTATCTCACTAGGACTGAAGTCAATTTCCCTATCCTCTGTTGAGAGGGTGTCTAAGTGCTCTCAAAATGTAAGTCGCGATATCTTACTTTTGTCTTCTCAGTAAAACATCAAGTCTTGACTTGAAGGCGGGTGTTCTACTAGAGACTGAGGTATGACGTGAGGGGTACTTTGTTGTCTTAAAAATTACCTCCGTATCACTGTCACTCTCCTCAGTATCTATAAGATTAACGGGAGGATATCGTCACTCTCGACAAGCCAATAGGTTGATAACAATAGTATCGTTCATCGAAGAAAGTTTTCCCACGTTTTTCTAATCTGTGTTGTTTCAAATGGTGGTTCAATTTCCTAAATTAATGGGTTGGGACTGGGTTTTTGGAAAAAACAAAAAGACGCAATCAAAACCAATTGATAATCCATATTCGAACGAGGTAGAAAAAATTGCCAAGTCTTTCTATGTCTCAAATTTCCCAAATTCGTTAAATGCTAAGAATTTATGGTATGAATTTCAACCTTTTGGAAAAAAATTGTTGTCTGCTCTTTTTATCTCAATCAATTATCAAAACAAGGTAGTGTTTTGGTTTGTTTAGATTTTGTGGGTATGTTAATAATGAAGATGACTTTGTTAATTCTCTCTCTAATGTTATGGATTCGGGAGTTACCGCACGTGTTTGTTATGTCGCTAGATTCAAGACCAACACATGTAGTAACAGAAGTCATCTTACTCAGACCATTCACAGTGAAAATCTACATAACATGAGCTGCATCACTCTCTGGATACTCTATCGATGCTCGACACATCACCATCGAGCCTAATCTTATCACTATACAAACCATTCCAGGGTCCGAGAAAAAAAATAATATGCTCTTTGTTACAGTGGTTGTTGAGTTTCTAAAGTCATCTGCATAGAGCTCTGATGATAACATCAAGTGTGTCAAACTAGGGGATTGCGATCTTATCAAAGTTAATGATACTTCTACAGTGGCCTTGGTCAAAGTAAAGGAGGTTGATACGATTAGTAACATTTATTATGTTTGTCAAAATGAAGGATTTAGAGTTGTTACATATTCATTATATCGGAGGTTTTGGTGGGTTACACTTTTCAACCTATGAGAAGACTGTGAATACGTGTCTCATAAGCAATGATTCTTTGAAGAAGCTCATGGTCATCCGATTATGGAAGTATTCACCTGCCTTTATAGTTTGTATGAACGAATGCTTTGGATCGAGTCATAGGATACCTTTTTGTGCACTGGGGTTCAAATGTTGTCAAAAAGGTGGCAGTCTCTTTGGAAGTTCAAATTTTTTGATTTGGAGTTGAAGGACTGGCTTGAGTGATGGGTAAGCTCATTGCCTTGCTACTAAAGTTGCTACAGCCTTTTTCTGAAAAGGTAGAATGTTCTATTACATTGGTGAGAACTTTCACGTCTGTGTCAAATGAAATTGGTAAACGTGGAGTATTCATTTTCAAACGACCTGATATCAATTAATTCTGATGCGGGCTGCGTGATGCTAATAAATGTAGATCTTTAAGGATAACGTAGACTATCTGAGGATCTTGATGATTTATTCATCAAAATGTAGAGGATAAAGCTTTGAAAAATCCTTCACATGCTTCCCAATAAGAAGGTTGCACCCCCGCTGATTTTGAGAAGGAACATGTCATTAATGATGATGATGATGCCCCACCACGAGAACAAAAAGAGGGAGATACCCTCGTGGACCAGGTCATGGATGAACATACAGTGATCCAAGATGACAAGATACCTAATGATGTTACATCAGATTACTCTAAACCCCCCGGCTTCAAAAATTATTTCAAGAAGAACAATGAATGCTCCCATTCATCCATCACCTCACGAGCTCGTAAGTGTTCTACCTCTTTTACCAATTACAGTAGAAAAGAATTGAAAGGGTTTTCCTTTATCGACGAAATGAATAGGATGATTGAAGTGGGCGGGGCCCTTGGCTATGATGTAAAAGGGGGTAAAAAATCTCTACGTCAGATGATAAATAGTATAGGTGTGTTGATTGTGGACAAATGAATATTCTTTCTATAAATATTCGTGGATCAAGGAAGCGTAGGAGCGTTTGTTTGGGATCAAGAGTTATCTTTAAAACTTAAAAATCAATCATTCTTGGTGGCCAAGAGAGACACAGATGAACTAAATTGGAGCTCTTTTACTTCCGGTTCCATTTGGGGTAATTTATTTTGACTAGCTTGTAGTATGGGGATGGGTAGTGGTGTAGAGGGATTGTCGGGGTGATTGATTACTATCGTGTGATCATACATTGTTTTGTTTGCTATATAGTGAATATGTGTGGCGGAATATTGATCATCGCATTGTAGGAAAGAATGAGGAAGAATGGCTTGAGGACTACCTTATAATTAATGTGTATGGGCCTCAATATCAACCTGATAAAGCAATTTTATGGTCCACATTACGTAGCTGTTTATTCAGATTAATAACAATGGGCAGGTGTTATTTATATTCGCGATTAAATGAAGTTAGATGTGACATATAAGTCGGTTTGGCTCTATTTTCTCAAGTAGCGATGCTACAATCTTCAACTCTTTTATTCGTTCCACTGGTTTGATAGACCTTCCCATGGGAGGTAGGAAGTTCACTTGGGTTAATAAGGTCGGGTCTAAGATGAGCAAATTAGACCGCTTCCTTATCTCGAATGATACTCTTCAATCCTTTCGGATTACAGACGTTGTTGCTCTTGATAAGATTATGGTCTGATCATAACCTCATCTCCTTCAATTGTAAAAGAATGGGACTTCGCGCTACACCAAGTCTCACTTTCTAAATTATTCACTCATGGTTTTATCGGATAGACTTTGACAAAGGGGGGGGGGGGGGGGGGGGGGGGGGGGGGGGGAGGGGGGGGGGGGGGGTGGGTGGGGGGGGGGGGGGTGGAGGGGGGGAGGGGGGGGGGGGGGGGGGGGGGTGGGGGGGGGTGGGGTGGGGGGGGGGGGGGGGGGGGGGGGGGGGGTGGGGGGAGCGGGGGGGGGGTATGGGGGGGGGTGGGGGGGGGGGGGGGGGGGGGGGGGGGGGGGGGGTGGGGGGGGGGGGGGGGGGGGGGGGGGGGGGGGGGGGGGGGGGGGGGGGAAAAGGGGGGGGGGGGGTGGGGTGTGGGGGGGGGGGGGGGGGGGGGGGGGGGGGGGGGGGTAAGTTTCCCACCCCCCCCCCATTCCCCCCCCCTACTCCCCCCCCCCCCCCCCGAAAGGGGGGGGGGGGGGGGGGGGGGGGGGGGGGGGGGGGGGGGTACAGTGTAAAAGAGAAGTGGCGCTGTGCCATCTCATCGGGTCTTTCTCAAACTTATACAATTATCAACTCAAAGACCTTAAAACCCATCTTCGAAACTTGTACGCTCTCACACAAAGAAGGTCGAGCTCAGTAGATGAAAAATGTTTCTCTTGGTACGCTGCGGGATTAGATAGAAAAATGATGATGGTTCTGTACTGATTTAGAGAGGAATGCTTGGAAATTAACATAGATGCTAAGAACTTGGATAACTTGAGAAGCTGGAATCGATGGACTTGGTTCAGAAATCAAGAGTTAAATGGTAGGTGGAGGGAGATGAAAACACGAATTTTTTTCATGGCCTTATAAATTCTAGGAGAAAATCTCAGATGGTTCAAGGAATCATGTTAGATGGTGTATGGATTTTTGATCCAAAAGCTATTAAAGATGCTTTCCTTGATTTCTATAAGGATAAGTTTAGCTGCCATGATTCTCCGGTCTCTTTTCCTTCTATACTTCCTGCTAATCAGCTTAGTTCACATGATTGAGATTCTCTTAAAGTGATGGTTTCCTTAGAAGAAATCAAGACGGCAGTTTGGGATTATGGTAGCCAAAAAGCCCTAGGTCCGGACGGTTACTCCTTTATGTTCATTAAAAAGTTTTGGGAGCTGTTAAAGCATGACATTCATACGTTTGTGGTTAACTTCTTCTGTACTGGTAAGCTCCCCCAAGGTTCAAATTCTGATTTCATTATGTTAATCCCGAAGGTACCTGGCCCATTATTCATCAAAGACTATTGACCTATCTTACTTATTGGTCTTCATTACAAGATTGTTGCAAAAATTCTCGCAAATATATTGTCTAAGGTCATTAATTCTATCATTAGTCCTGAACAATCTGCTTTCATTTCAGGGCGCCAAATCCTAGACGGGCCTCTTATTCTTAGCGAGATCATTGACTGGTACAAGAAACGTAAAAAGAAGTTGATGCTTTTCAAAGTTGATTTCAAAAAAGCTTTTGACTCTATGAGCTGGAGGTATCTCGATTTTGTTCTTGATAAACTTGGTTTTGGAACTAAATGGCGTTCTTGGATTAAGGTTGGGCTAGTGTCGGCTAGGACTTCTATTTTGGTTAATGGGGGCCCTACTTCAGAGTTTTCTTTGAAGAGAGGCTTGAGGCAAGGGGATCCTCTATCACCCTTCCTATTTATTATTGTTATGGAAGGTCTTCACATGACTCTTCGCGATGGTGTTGCAGCTAATATGTTTCAAGGTGTTAAGGTTGGTTCCCCGGGTATACTTCTTTCTCATCTTTTTTATGCAGATGACGTTGTTATCTTTTCCGAATGGAATCAAACTGATATGGAAAATATTATTCGAATCCTCAACATTTTCTATATCGCGTCTGGCCTCAAGATTAATATTCATAAGTCGAATGTGTATGGGATTGGTGTTTTGTCAAATTAGATCGAGACTTTGGCTACTCTTACGGGATTGTGAAGCTGGTATTTTTCCTTTTTCCTATCTTGGTTTGCCCATTGGCTCAAATATGAGGCGAATCTCAAATTAGCAGATGCTCATTGACCAGTTTAAAGCTAGATTGTCGGGATGGAAGGCTAATCTTCTCTCTGTTGGTGGCCGCCTTACGCTCATCAAGTCTGTTCAAGGTAGCCTTGGTATTTACTATTTCTCTCTTTTCAAGGCCCCTAAAACAATTATAAAAACTCTTGAAAGTTCTTGTGCTTCTTTTTTTTGAGGTGGTTCCGATGACTCTAGAAAGCTTGCTTGGGTTAAATGGTCGAATATCCTAGCTTCCCTTGATAAAGGAGGTCTTGGTATAGGAAGTCTTAAAGCTTTTAATTTGTCTCTTTTACTGAAATGGAGATGGCGCTCTTTTCAAAATCCAGATGTGTTATAGGTTCGTGTGGTTAAAGCAATTCATGGCGAAGAAGCAGGGTTTGATATTAGAGGTTGTCAAACTAATAAGGTTTGGGCTAGTATTGTCAGTTCGATTTATCATCTCCATTCGAGTGGTATTGTTCCTCTTCATTCCATTCGTTTTAAGGTTGGTGACGGCTCCTCTATTCGATTTTGGAAAGACACTTGGTTAGGCGATGATCCCCTTTATATTCGATACAACAAATTATTACATCTTGAAAACAACAAAGACTGTTCTATACGTCATCGTATTGTCAATGGCACTTGGGCATGGGATTGAATAGACCAGTTAATGTTGGTAGAACGAAAGCTGAATTTGATGCTCTTATTCTTGATATTGCCAACTTGGATACAGACGAGATTGGTGATTCTGATTCTTACATTTAGAGCCTCTCCTATGATAGCAATTTCTCAATGAATTCAGCTAGAAAGAACATTGATGATTTAACCCTTCCTTCGTTAACACCGAACAATAGGTGGAGCAAGGTAATCCCTAAAAAGGTTAATATTTTTATGTGGCGGCTATTTTTAGATAGGCTCCCCAATCGTTTAAACCTATCTTCCCGTGGTTTGGATATCGATTCGATTATGTGCCCGGTTTGTAATAGCTCTGTGGAATCGAGTGTTCATACTTTTTTCACATGCGACACGACTTCTGATGTGTGGCACCGTGTTCATACTTGGACTGATTCCATGCTTCTGCTTTTTTCCTCCTATGATGACTGGGACATTTGGCTTCAATCTTGGCAAGCTCCAAACTCCAAGAAGGATCGTGCATATTCTATCTTCGCGGCTACTTGTTGGACCCTTTGGCGCTTTAGAAATAATATCACTTTCGACTCTCAGTCTATGAGGAAAAGTGATATCTTTGATTATATTTGTCTTGCTTCTTTTTCATGGCTTAAAATTAGAGGGAATTTTTGTATTAGTTGGAACGATTGGTTACAATCGCCTTTGTAATTTTTTTAGCGCCTTGCTTGTTTCTTTTTTCTTTTATAATCTGCCGCCGTTCAAAAAAAAAATCAACTCCATAATTTCATTTAAATTTAGATTGCATATCGTCACCACTTTTTTGAAGATCAAAATCCTGAGGGGGCAACAGATCAATATGGTACTATGAAGGTTAGTCAAAATAAGGCATGTCATAATTGTTACAAGGATTAGGCTCATAGACAAGCGGGTTCCTAGTTTGACAATCATAACTATAGTGGGGACCACCACAGACCTCACAATAGTAAAACTGTTATGGTGGACTCGGAGAATAATATGGATATTGGTCAAAACCAAAATTTTGATTGTTACACAAAACCTGCTCATAGACAAAGGTGTTCCCTGTTTGACAATCAAAACCGTGGTGAGACCTACCTCCACAAAACTCACACGAGTATGTCTGGATTTGGTGCTGCAGGTTTGGTTAAATAAATTATGTGTTTTATTGTAGGAATAAGGATTTTTGTCATACACAAACCCGTTTCCCGACCCTACCATGCTACAACAGAGACAATTTTCACCATTTTGAGGACCCCCACAACAAGAGCAACTATATTGGGCATAAAATTTTTGTCTTTGCAATTGTTCCAAATTTTGGGCAAGTTCTGCCAATTGCTCTTTTAGAATAATTTCCCAGTCAGACATAATAAATAAAGAATTAAACGGTATAGGAGGATAAAAGAGATAGAATTAAAAACTCAAAAGGAAAAAGAACATTTTTTAGTTTTATCTCTTTCTATTTTTTTAAATAAAAAACTAAGGCACTAACTCGACTCAACTAACGCAAATCGTACACCAACTCCCCGGCAACGACGCCATTTTGATGTTTGTCATTTTACACACCAGAAATTATTTATAAAAGTGGAAAGACTATACGAACCTAAATACCTAAGTATCTTGGCAAGTATTGATCTCCTGAGTTGTCGTTCTAAAGGAGTGGTGAATTTGAGATTCGTTGGTTAAGTCAACTTGGATGCTTAGTTATCACAAAAGGTTTTGGTTTGTTTTTTTTAAGACTAATTTAAATAAAAACGAGAAAAGGAAGACAAAGGTCCTAAGGTAAAAATAATCTATAACTAACTACGAGAACAATAAAAGGTAAGGATCTAAAAGATTAATAAGGGAGTATGTTTGTCTAGAAACGGTGGTTAAAAGATTATGATTAATAAAGAAGTTATTTTGCTGATCAAAAACTCGTATAAGGGTTAATCTCTTTATACTGTCGTATATCAATTTTAAACCTTTATACGCGCATATTAAACCGATTAGTTGATAATCTAGGTTAATCTCTATTCTATCCAACGGCTTTTGCCCGTTAAATCGAATAAAAGCAAACTAAGTAAACCGTAGATTGGATGTCTCCCGTTAACGGCTTAATAGGCTAGTTTAGGCGTTTTGTAGTAACGCATAGTAATTCAGATTTGATGCGAGTTTTACTCACCTTACTTTGAGTTAGGGTTCCCTTTCAAAAGTAAGGCGCCAAAATCGTCTAGGCGGACCATCCATGAAATTTTGGTCAAACCCCGCACAAATCCGCAAATACTACAGTATTCGATACCAAAAACACATCATCTAGCATCTAGTCAATATACTAACCTAAACTAACAACTAATATCACCATCAACAACTTCCTCAAATTAATCACAACATCTTAACCACCAATTTCTAAACAAACATATATATAATCTACTCGCACATAAATAAAACTACACTAATAACAATAATAATTATAATAAATCTAAACATGGCAATAAGCATAAACATAGATTAATAAAGAGATAAGGAAAATATGAAACCCGGATTTAGCTCAGTATGACTTTATGCTAACCGCGATTCTAACAAACTCAAAACTAATAAAAATCAAAATTTTCAAATAAAACTACTTTTTTTATATAAATTTTTTTAATAAAAAATAAATCTAAATTTTATATAAAAATTAAAACTTTAACACTAAAAAACTACTACTCTTTGATTTAAACTATAAAAATGCAAACTTTATAAAATAAAATGACTAAAAGATGACACTTTATAAAAAGATTGAAACTTTATGGCTTAAAACATTAAACTAACAAGTTTATAAAAGAAAGTTTTATAAAAAGTTGATTAGAGAAGATAAAGATAGATTAAGCGGGTAAAAAGTGATTAACTAAGACATTAAAGTAAATGCTTGAAATAAATGAGACATAAACATAAACTAATAATGATTAAAACATTACCTTAAATAAAGATTAATACAAAATTTATAGTCTAAAACTAATTTAAACTAATCTACTAAAGCTATAAAAAAAGATAGAAAAGAAAGAAAACAAAGTGCGGCGTCTGTGTTCCTTCAATACCCTCCCTTTGTGTCTAGGTTTCTTGTGATTTTAAATTAGTGTGTAACAGGCCTGATGGTGGTTTTCTTTTGGGCCACAATAGGCTTTCTTGAACCTTTAACGTTTTGGGCCTAGTTTGGGTTTAGGCTGGGCCTAAATCTGGATCACGAATTGGGTTATTTTCTCGGGCTTTAATAATCTTTCAATAAATGTTCGAGATCTCGCACTTTTGCTCAAATGTCTTCGATCCGCACCTACAAAATAAAACATTTAAATAATATATGCATTTAAAAGTACATATTTTTGCTATTTATTATGTCATAAATGAGAGAAATTTGATATAAAATATTGTATAATTTAAAGATATCAAATTCCCCCAAACTTAAACCGTAGGCCGTTGTGTGCCCTCACGCAACGATTATTACATAGGTTACGTCAAAAAACAATTTTAATCCCTTAAACGAAAAATATCACATCAAACAAGAACAAATAAAAAATCATTTAGATGATATAAATATAAATCTTTTAATTCGAAAACGCCCATTTTGACCCTTACTCGATATAATAGCTAAAAATATATTTTCAATGTGACCCGCCATGCTTGACTTTTATTTTCAATATATAGAAAGCTTAAGAACGGGAAACACACAAACTCAAAGAGATAAGAATCATCATCCTCGATTTTCACTAACCCAAACCTAGCTTAAAACGAAATCATTGTTAAGTACAAGTATAGAAGCTAATACAACTCATAAATGCAAATTGTGTAAGCGTAAGCCAACTTTTCGCTCCCATTATTCCTAGTTTCCTCTATTGATTTTTTTGTGGAAAACATAAAGTGAAATGAGATCACTTATTTTAATAGATTATGGTCTTATTATTATAAAGGCGTCCGATTTAAACACTAATTAGTTTGAAATCCTTTCCTAGATGAAATCAATGTCCACATTAAGGTTCTAATTCCTTTTTACAAAATCCCTTTTTACAAAATCCCTTTTCATAAAAACAGAGTCCATATCAATGTTCTAATTTAACACGATTTAGGGGATATCCTTTTTATTTCATCTGAAACAACTCAACTACGAGTTCAGAGACGGAGACTTTATTTAGATATCCCCGGATCGAAATCTGGCTTTATTATTATTATTATTGCAGCAGTATTAGCCCTCGGTCTTTTAAACAACTGAATAAATGGGAGCGAACCGTCAAAAAACAGTAGTCTTATTTTGACCTCAGGAATTTCCTTGACCTTTTTGAAATCTGAGTCAATGAGAGCGAACTGTCAGGAAACAGTAAACTTTTATCGGTCTTGGATTATGATTATTATTATTACCTCCACCCTTTAAACATCCAAAAAAATAGCAACAAACTATCAGGAAACGGTTGTCTTATTTCGGATTCGGTTTATTACATTTTATTATGGCCAAATTTCGAGTCCCGTGGTCTTTTAACTTCCGAGTCAACGGTAGCAAGCCGTCAGGAAACGGTAACCTATTTCCTCACAACACTGACAAAACCTAGATATGTACCATACTTTCATCAAAAGGAATTTTCTAAAAAGGCATTACAAAATAAGAATTGGGAAAAAACGCACGTCTCTATTTATAGAATTTTTTTATTTTTATAGTTTATTAAGCTGATGAGTGCAGAAAGCCACAATTAACCTCTATGAGCTCTAAAGAAATCCAACTAGTCTACGTTTAACATCTAACTTATACCTAGCTCTATCATTTTTCGTTCTTTGCAAAGTTTTTTCAAGTTTTGCAAACGCTCAGTCTCGAAAGTTAAGGGGAAAGCTAGAGTGCAATACTCGGTCGAGTTATAATCTCCTTTATTCTAGCCTAAGGGACTAGTCAATCACGCACGGTCAAAACGTTTTTTTTGGCAAAAATAAACATTATTTTGGTCAAAATAAGGTTGCGCGAGGGCAAACAAGTAGGCATAAGTATGATCATTTTAATATAAACCCCCTACACTTAGAACTGAACATTGGCCTTAATGTTTAAAATTATATGGTGTCACCCCTACACTTAGAACGTAAAAGACCAATGCTAAAATTCCAAGTGTGAAGAGGGTATCTAATGCAATCCCTAAGCCAATTATTAATGAAGTGCATGATTTAAGGAAAACAAAAGATATAAATGATCAGAAATGAGGACTCCCCTGATATAAACGTAAGGTTTGATCGGAGACTGAATGATGATGATGGAATGTAACATCACCAATCATGAAAGTCTTCTCGATCAAAGGGAATCATGTGAGTAAAAACACAAAGCCACAAAGCACCAAAGAAAACAAGAAACCCCCAAACTTATTCATTACTACTACTAATATAAACTTATTCATTACTAATATTATATTTTAATAAACGCGGGTTGCCTTCGAAGAAGCGCTTATTTTTGTTCGAGTCTCTAGCTTGACTCTAGGGTTACTTACTACTAAGTTTAAGGTCATGTCCATCACTTAGTATTAAGTTTGGATGGAAATAGCGATACATCACCACCTTAGGTGAGTATGCCACCTGACGCGGTAATCGCAAATGGGGAAATCTATCAAAAGGTGTCTCCATCATCCGCGTCATCTCACCCGGCTGTGTCAAGGAGAAAAATGGATCAAATCTTTCCACTCCCCTCAAGCAGATTTGCTTAGCATCAGAAAGTGGTGTGACTAGTAGGATGGACTCATTAATTAATGGTGTTGACTTAGTGGGGTCCAAGCTATACAAATCCTCAAAATCATCATCAAAAATTTTGTTGTCAATTCTTAATGTGAAGAAATCATCAAAGTCAAATAGTGGATTTAAAATAGTCACATCGAATGATCTAGATATCGAATCATCATTTCCTAAAGGAACATTAAACATCATTAGGTCTGGAACAGGGTCATTGTTTTCTATCTCACTAGTATTGAAGTTAATTTCCCTATCCTCTGTTGAGAGGGTGTCTAAATGCTCTCAAAAAGGTAAGTCGATATCTACTTTTTCTTCTCCTAAAACATCAAGTCTAGGCGAGGGTGGTGTGTCTACTAGAGATGGAGGTATGACTTGAGGGGTACTTTTTGTCTTAAAAATTGCTCCTCGTTAAAAATTACCTCCTTATCATCGTCACTCTCCTCAGTATCTATAAGGTTAACGGGAGGATTAGGCATTTGCCTTCTAATAATCAACACCATAATTTTATTTAATTTAGATTGCATATCGTCACCACTTTTTTGAAGATCAAAATCCCGAGGGGGCAACTGATCAATATGGTACTGTGGAGGTTAGTCGAAATGAGGCATGTCATAATTGTTACAAGGATTAGGCTCATAGACAAGCGGGTTCCTAGTTTGACAATCATAACTATAGTGGGGACCACCACAGACCTCACAACAGTAAAACTGTTGTGGTGGACTCGGAGAATAATATGGATATTGGTCGAAACCAAAATTTTGATTGTTACACAAAACCTGTTCATAGACAAGGGTGTTCCCTGTTTGACAATCAAAACCGTGGTGAGACCTACCTCCACAAAACTCATAGGAGTATGTCTGGATTTGGTGCTGCGGGGGTTGGTTAAATAAATTATGTGTTTCATTATAGGAATAAGGATTTTTGTCATAGACAAACCCGTTTCCCGACCCTACCATGCTACAACAGAGACAATTTTCACCATTTTGAGGACCCCGACAACAAGAGCAACTATATTGGGCATAAAATTTTTGTCTTTGCAATTGTTCCAAATTTCGGGCAAGTTCTGCCAATTGCTCTTTTAGAATAATTTCCCAGTCAGACATAGTAAATAAAGAATTAAACGGTATAGGAGGATAAAAGAGATAGAATTAAAAACTTAAAAGGAAAAAGAACATTTTTTTAGTTTTATCTCTTTCTATTTTTTTAAATAAAAAACTAAGGCACTAACTCGACTCAACTAACGCAAATCGTACACCAACTCCCCGGAACGGCGCCATTTTGATGTTTGTCATTTTACACACCAGAAATTATTTATAAAAGTGGAAAGACTATACGAACCTAAATACTTAAGTATCTTGGCAAGTATTGATCTCCCGAGTTGTCGTTCTAAAGGAGTGGTGAATTTAAGATTCGTTGGTTAAGTCAACTTGGATGCTTAGTTATCACAAAAGGTTTTGGTTTATTTTTTTAAGACTAAATTTAAATAAAAACGAGAAAAGGAAGACAAAGGTCCTAAGGTAAAAATAATCTATAACTAACTACGGGAACAATAAAAGGCAAGGATCTAAAAGATTACTAAGGGAGTATGTTTGTCTAGAAGCGGTGGTTAAAAGATTATGATTAATAACGAAGTTATTTTGCTGATCAAAAACTCGTATAAGGGTTAATCTCTTTATACTCTCGTATATCAATTTTAAACCTTTATACGCGCATATTAAATCGATTAGTTGATAATCTAGGTTAATCTCTATTCTATCCAACGACTTTTGCCCGTTAAATCGAATAAAAGCAAACTAAGTAAACCATAGATTGGATATCTCCCGTTAACGGCTTAATAGGCTAGTTTAGGCGTTTTGTAGTAACGCATAGTAATTCGGATTTGATGCGAGTTTTACTCACTTTACTTTGAGTTAGGGTTCCCTTTCAAAAGTAAGGCGCCAAAATCGTCTAGGCGGACCGTCCATGAAATTTTGGTCAAACCCCGCACAAATCCGCAAATACTACAGTATTCGATACCAAAAACACATCATCTAACATCTAGTCAATATACTAACCTAAACTAACAACTAATATCACCATCAACAACTTCCCAAAATTAATCACAACATCTTAACCACCAATTTCTAAACAAACATATATATAATCTACTCGCACATAAATAAAACTACACTAATAACAATAATAATTATAATAAATCTAAACATGGCAATAAGCATAAACATAGATTAATAAAGAGATAAGGAAAATATGAAACCCGGATTTAGCTCAGTATGACTTTATGCCAACCGCGATTCTAACAAACTCAAAACTAATAAAAATCAAAACTTTTCAAATAAAACTACTTTTTTATATATAAATTTTTTTAATAAAAAATAAATCTAAATTTTATATAAAAATTAAAACTTTAACACTAAAAAACTACTACTCTTTGATTTAAACTATAAAAATGCATACTTTATAAAATAAAATGACTAAAAGATGACACTTTTATAAAAAGATTGAAACTTTATGGCTTAAAACATTAAACTAACAAGTTTATAAAAGAAAGTTTTATAAAAAGTTGATTAGAGAAGATAAAGATAGATTAAGCGGGTAAAAAGTGATTAACTAAGACATTAAAGTAAATGCTTGAAATAAATGAGACATAAACATAAACTAATAATGATTAAAACATTACCTTAAATAAAGATTAATACAAAATTTATAGTCTAAAACTAATTTAAACTAATCTACTAAAGCTATAAAAAAAGATAGAAAAGAAAGAAAACAAAGTGCGGCGTCTGTGTTCCTCCGATACCCTCCCTTTGTGTCTAGGTTTTTTGTGATTTTAAATTAGTATGTAACATGCCCGATGGTGGTTTTCTTTTGGGCCACAATAGGCTTTCTTGAACCTATAACGTTTTGGGCTAGTTTAGGTTTAGGTTGGGCCTAAATCTGGATCACGGGTTGGGTTATTTTCTCGAACTTTAATAATCTTTCAATAAATGTTCAAGATCCCACACTTTTGCTCAAATGTCTTCGCTCAGCATCTACAATAATAAATGACACATTTAAATAATATATGTATTTAAAAATACGCATTTTCATATTTCATTATGTCGATAATGAGATAAATTTGTATAAACTCTACGTATAATTGATCTATTATTACAAAAAAAAAAAAAAAAATTATAATATCAAGTAACCATGACTGCAGTCCTCCAATGTGTGTGTGCCATCTATAATCAGCACATGTATTGTCGCTGTTTCGCCTCTCCGATGTTGCATCGCTTGACCTGGTCTTCTCTATGACCCACCTTCGTGCCCTACACCGTTTGAACAAATGAGCAGTATGTCACTCTTGTTGCCGCATATCTAATAAATATGTCGCTCACTAGCATTTCTCGTACATCTATACTACCCAGATTGTGTGTTGCTTACGTATTTTTGTGAATGTATGACTCCCCGTCACATTAGGTCCAAAGACACACCTATGCATCAATGTGTGCTAGAAATATTTATAATGTTCTGATTGACTCGAGATTGGACCCTCAGCCGTAAATGGTTCGCATAGTGAAAAATGAGACGAGCATCAAATCAATTAGTTCGAAAAAATTTGATCTCTATTCTTGACAATCAATATTTACGTCCTTAGTCATCGCCTATCTCTATGCTATAACTAATAACTCTCAAACCTATGTATTATGCAAATCTTCATTTTTGGAGTATTCAAAATGGATTTCACCCTATAACAGTGCATGGTTGAAAACCTCATGAAGACGAGTGAGCTTGTGAAGAGACTCTATGTGTAATTAACCACTGAATTTATGTATAAACAAAAAGTCTACAAAGACTGCCCCACACACACTTTAAATCCAAAAATCACCTTCCCTTCCCCCCACGTCAACCCCCACATACCCCCCCCCCCAACACCCCCCCAACCCCCACACCCACCCACCCCCCCCCCCCCCACCCCCCCCCCCCCCCCCCCCCCCTCCCCCCCCCCCCCCCCCCCCCCCCCCCCCCCTCTATGGGGAACATTTTACATGCCCCCCTAAATATTTAAAGATATATTAAGATAGTGCCTAAGTACATAGGTTGACCAAAATTTTGAATTTTCTAAGATTCATCAAAAAATTTGTTATTGCTCGAGCACTATTTATATTCACCACTTTAAAGTCTTTCAATACATATATTACATATTCACAAATTGGTATATAGAGGAATGTCCTAAGTAGTTTGTAGAACAATATATGACAAAGTCATATTGTTCTTTGAAGTAGTCTGACGTCATCCCCGTATTCCCTTCCACCAACAAATTTTTCCAAGCTCCTCAAGATCCTTCTCTCCAACAGCTTTTTGTTGATGTCTCTGATCATGATGCTAGTCCTTTGCTGATCCAACTTTTTCCACATTCTCCTCTTCATTGTCTTGTTGTACCCCAATTGTAAATTACCAAGCATTTGATTCAGCTCATCACGAACGAAGATAAGAGTTCCATCACCAAACTTGTGAAGTTCCTTAGTCCGCATGAATCTCTTTCTTGTCTTTGTCTTCATAAATTACACCTTGAGGATCTTTCATTGTGGTATATGCTGATCGTCTGGTCATATCTACATCTTTTGTTCTTGGTCTGGTAAGGTTGAGCTTTTTCTGATAACTTTCAACTCCCAGCTGGAGGTCTTCAACCCTTGCCTTAATGACATCTCGACGAACAAAATAGTAAGTTCACTTCCAAATAACCAACGAGCTTCCCATCGAGATTGTTAAGCTTGTTTTGAACAATCAGAAGTAGCATTTCTTCGATGTCATATAGATGCAGTCTCTTGAAATCACCTTCCTTGAAAGTGTAGAATTTTCCATCTGCTCTTTTGACAACGATTTCTTCCAGGTAACCATAGCCATACCATTCATCCACCTTGATACTGATAACACTTAAAATCCTCAATCTGGTGTGAAATTTATGCCTTGGAAAACCCATTTTGGTTACATAACCTAAATATCTTACGATTGGTTCCCCAGTGGAAAATAGCCATGAGTGCGTGTCTGTCATAAACTACCTTCACTGGACTCCATAGTCGAGGAACCATGTCTTCTATGCCCTTTAACTCATACCTTGCAGCTTTTGTTTTTGTAGTTGAGGTAGTGTAATTCTTATCTTTGATTCATCCTTTAAGATATTCCAGAGATCATTTGTTGAAGAAGAATCACAGGGATAATTTGACGACTTCTATTGATAGTTGCACTGGCAGAGGCTTGGAAAGATCATATGGACAATGATGTCCCTCAAGATTGTTCCAGTCAAGCTTTTCAGACAAAGCTCAATGACATTCTTCCATTGTGTAGTCTACTCCACATAGCTTTTGCAAGTTCCTTTGAGAAGATTATAAACCGTCCAACTGAAGTTCTTGGAGTAAGTATGTCAATCTAGAGACGATTAATGGCAAAAGCAGAGAATATCGATAGGGTTTGTGCATCAGTTCATTAAAGGTTGAGAGGAGTATTTATAGCTTTGGCTAGATCCATTAAGCCAATCTCTTGAGGACCTTCATCAACTGTTTTTTGTCAAACATATCATTTTCAGGATCAGGAGAAGGG
Organism: Tanacetum coccineum; assembly: GCA_026074375.1. Classification (NCBI taxonomy): domain Eukaryota; kingdom Viridiplantae; phylum Streptophyta; class Magnoliopsida; order Asterales; family Asteraceae; genus Tanacetum; species Tanacetum coccineum. The sequence goes on from BQNB010003882.1 coordinate 42,875, forward strand.
TCACCTCTGAATTTCTTTGAACCAGTCATTCTTGGGAACAACTCAGCAGTGGGTTGTTCTTTTGATTTACCCAGTCCTCTCTTCCTCGATTGGATTGGCACTTCAGTGTTGTCAAAAACATCATAAATAGCTTCGTTATCATCATTAGAACCCTGCACAAAGATTGGTTCTTCAACATGTTCTTTAGCAGACTTGACTGATTTTGAAGATGTAGCTGGAGATTTCCCTTTTAGAAGAGCCTTTTAAAGTAGAGGTCTTCTTAGAGGACTGGGATCCATTGCTTGTTTGATCATCCTCGTCTTCACGGTTACGCTTGAGCAAAATTGTCTCACCATATGTGTTGAAGAGACATTTATCACTCCCATATGCATCTACCAGGGCGTCATATAATTCTCTTCTGGATATCATCACATTTGGTAAGAACTACTCTGGTCATCTGGACCATAAGGAAATCTTCTTTGTTGATGCATCAAATAACGTCCTATTATTTGTATCATTTATCCTAAGTTTTCTATCCCATTTGATATAATTATTGCATGAATTGGTACTTAATCGCTTATATTTAGTTTTGCAGTAATTATGGAGCACTTGGTGAAGAATTGGCTCAAAGGCACGCAATTTGGAGCTTAAACGATGAAATTTGAAGAACACTTTTCTTGACATCCAATACGCCGTGTCCAATAAGGAAGATATGGCGTATCCGTGCTTGCACTTCACCAAATACCAAAAAGAACTAAAGATCAATACGCCGCATCCAGGAGATGTCTATACACCGTATACAAGATATAGTAGAAGAATATTCTGGAAGATATTGAACGTGGTCCCTACTCCAAGAACTCCCAATACGCCGTATTAGAGGAGCCCAATACGGCGTAACGACCATTTTCCAGCAACTATAAATACAAACCCTAAACTCATTTTTAGGGTAGGCTTAACCATATTGACGAAACCCTAACCACAAAACTCGATTTCCAGAAGCCAAGGAGCAACAAGAAGGTCTAACAAAGTGCTTAATTCCATAGGAATCATCTTGTAATCTTTACATACATTAAGTACGCATTCGTTCTTAGGTTCGTTCATCTACAGACTTTGTATGTGTTACAATGTTTAACGGCTAACACCGTTAGGTGTTAGCCATGTTTATGAAAGTTTAATTGTTTGGTATATAGCTTGTCGGTTTTCTTAATTTATCGTTGGTTATTGGTTATGTTTATCACATGATGCTTGTTTACGTGTTTTTGTATGCGACCTTCCATTCAAGTGGGTCTAGGAAATTGACCATATGACTTAGATACCGGGGGAGCTCTCTATATAGCGATTTATATATCTAGAATCATAGGATCACATAAATGAATGCCCTATCCTCTCCATTGGTTTATTGAACTAGTTGACTAGCAGGTAGGTTCCATAGATAATTCAATGAATGTATCTATTCTTAAGGTAGGACTCAGACATAAGTGGACTACTAGCAGGTATAATTCTCCGTAAGCAGTAAACAAGTAAAGTTGGATTGCGCTAGGGTTTAGTAAGAGCACCATTATTACTCCCTAAGATAAACAATAAACTTATAAACAAGATGCTTTGTGCGGATGCGTGTAATGTGACAGATTATACGTGTCTAGGTTCTAGGAAAAATGCCTAGATCTAGGAATGACCGCTTCGATATAAATAGATCATTGCACAATCAAGCCAAACCAACATTAAATCTAATAGACATGGTTAACACAGTTTCCTATCATAAGGCTAGACCGCTTTTCTGACCTTTGTTAATTGTCTTTTGTGTTTTAGTGCGTAGAAAGTAGGTTAAAGTCACCACTACACCTCGTGCTAGTCTCTCAGGCTAAACCCCCTTTGTAGAATTAGGAGTAGGTTTAACATAGACTAGACTAACTTAGATAACTAAAATACTGATAGAATTAGGAATATCGTCACTCTTAGTGTTCGACACCCTACTTACCGCAAAACTACCATCGATCGGGTACACTGCCCGTGAAAGTGTTGTTTTAAGGTTAGTCGGCTAAATATAAATTTAAAACTTGAATAGGTATAAAACCTGCAACGACAAACAACACATCATAGCTCAAATTCTGTTAATGATGCAACAATCTCGTAAGATGTCTGTGATTGGGATGATGTTTGAGCTATAATGCGAGGATTCTTCTCAAGTGTTTCATAGACGATGCTTTGAATCACTGGAGTGACGAAGTCAGATACTGTTGTAGGTAGTTGTTTCTGAACTTCATTCATGACATGAGTTTGTACTGATTCATCAATAACATCCTTGTAGCTATTCAGATCAAAAAAATCCTTATTAAATTCTTCATGGGTTCTTTTGACCACCTTGTATAAAGCGTCATCAAGACTGGTACCATGATAACCTTTCATAACTGTTGGAAGTTCAGATCTGATTGCAGAAGAAAGTGCAGAGGAATGATCAACATTTTTTAGCTTGCTGACTTCATTTGCCAAGTCAGTCACTCTTTGCTAGAGCATCGAAAGGGTTTCAGTTTCTGGAATAGCAATGGTTGAGGTTGTAGCTTCTGTTGTTGTTGATGTTGGGAGTGGTGTCATTTGTTGAAGAGCAAGGTAGAGAGAAGAAAGAAGGGAAGAAATGATTGTTGAAGATGGAGAAATTGTGACAGTGTCAGAAGGATTGATGGCAGCTTGTTCAGGAATAACAGTGACAAGGATGGTGAGAAGTAGAGAAGTTTGAGTGCTTGGAACATCTTGTAGAATGTTAATATCCAACATAAAGATTGCTTTTGTTTCACCTGACTGAAGATTCTCGAGGTTGAGCATTGCATTGGTAAAGGTAGAGGAGACAGAGCGACTAGAACTTATATGAGGAAGTTCAGTAGCAGCAGTCTATGTAGCCTGAGCAGCATTAATTGTTGTTAGTGCTGCAACTTGAGCTTGAGCATTTTCTGCCTCCTGGTGAATATCATCCTGCAATGTGTTAGTCTCATCTTGAGTCTGCTCCACACGTACCTATATAGTATATGCGATTATTGCATCTCCTTCTTCATCAGCATCTTGCTTAGCATCTATCAATATGATGTTGACATCACCATACAACTCTTCATCAATTCTATCATATTCTTCTTCATCAACATCATTGGTTTCATCATTCGTTTCATCATTAGTAGGTACATAGTCTTCAGGTGTATGTACGAACTTATCTTCAGTCTCTTCTTCATCATCATTTGTCTTCTGATTCTCAAAAGGAGTTCTTTCATCATCAGCATGTTGGAGATCATCATCACTTTCTTGAGTCTCCTCTTCATTGACTTGTACATTGGCTTCATCACCACTATTCCCCCAAGATTCATTCTCACTATCAGAATGAACGATTTGAGACACATTGGGAACCCCTGGTATCAAACTAGTTCCTTCATATGTGTCAGTAGACTTGACTTTAGGCTTATCAGGAACCCCTGGTTGAGAACCAGTTCCATCACCTGAGCTGCCTGCTTGATGAATGCTAGTCTCCAGTTTACTCCTCTTTAGTGCTTTCTTCATCTGAGCCGCTTCAAGTACAACAACATCAGACAATAAATCAATGCCATTGTTCTTGTAGGACGAGCAAGTGTTTTCTTCTTTGGCACAGACATAACAGGAGCGTCTCTGATGACAACACCAACTGGCTGTTTTCTAGAAGACTTCTTGGAGGACACCTTTTTCTTAGCGGGTTCAGGCTCTTCATCTTCTACCGTGACAAATGTACTCTTCTTAGAAGGAGAAGCGGGTTTCTTGAACTTCCTTGCTTTCTTGGGAGTAGCAGCTCCAGTAGCATATGCAAGATAAGTCTTATAAGCAGTATAGTCCCGCATCTTCTGATTTGTCATTGCTTGAGAAAGTAGTGCTCCATATACTTGAAAGTATTCAGATTTGGAGACAAATCTCATAATACCTAAATACTATCATCCTGAGCCAATGCATATTTATTCTGTTCGTCATGGAGATAGTTTTGTCTTTGGTGATGAAGTGGTGGATGATAGCTTTAGTGAATCGGGGATAATACATATTTTCTTGCTTCTTGTGTTTTTGTTTTCAATCTGGTACACAAAGTCTTCCCAGAGTAGTTCAACGTAGTCAACATTCTTCTTGTAGAACATTCCCCCTAGAATTTGAGCTCTAGACAGTCGAAGCTTGTCAAGACCAGTGATTTTCCTAGATAAACATTTGTTGATGATAGATGCAAAGGTTCTCCATGGTTGGTGCATCTAATCAACTACCACATCAGTGATAGACTTGATTTCTCCTTTATGGCCAAGTTCCTTGATGAAGGAGACAATTTCTTCATCCGAGGGAAGTTCATCAAATTATTGATATGGGAGTTTAGGACATATATGAAAGATCTCTCTGAATACTTACATATTAAGAGTGAACCTTTTCTTGCCAATCTTGATCCTGTAGGATGAATCATGCTAGTTGACGGTGTTCCAGAACCGCTGCATATAGATTTATGGGACATCTGCAGTGATAAGGAATGCTGGATAGCAAGTGGTGGTTGCAAGAGCGTCCAAGACAACTTGATAGGTGGGTTCTTTCTGAGTCTTTGCAGGATCAATTCTCAAGTTGCATTTGCCAATCTTGACTCGATCCGCAGGAGCCACCAAGGCATTGTCCAAAGCAACTTGTTGAGCAACAGTAGTAGTCATGGTTCTGCTAAGATTTGTCCAATACAGTTTATATACAAACAAATATATATTTTACTGAGAGACAATTTGATTCATGAGGATTGATTTTAAGTGCAAGTTGTGAGATTTAACTAGGGATTAGGCACACATAATTAGGCATAGAATTATAACACAGGAAAAATTAACAACAATCAGAGAGTCAACATGTGATGATAACAAACTAACTATTGGACAACTACGGGCACTTAAGCATCTAGATTGAATCCTAAGGAAATATTACCCTAAATAACTCACATTGTGAAACTTTAAAGGTGAATATCACTTAGATTGAATTATCAAGTGTAATTTGTCTAGATATAAAGCTTAGTGAATGATTTGCCCATAGAAGATGTATAATTCTCCTAGTTATTGTGTATTATTTGACCAATGTTAATTATTGTGTATAATTCGCCTATTGATAAAATCATGTATAGTTCCCCTAGTGTTAGCGTATAATTCGCCTAGAGAAAAACAAGTATAGTTCGCCTAGAGTAAACGTATACTTCGCCTAGTTAAAACCAAGTATAGTTCGCCTAATGTTAATGTATACTTCGCCCAGTTCAATGTTGGTATAATTCGCCCAGTACAAACGTACATATACTTCGCCTAGTACAATCCATGGTATAGTTCGCCTAGTGTAACATCGGTATAATTCGCCCAAGCATGTAATATGCGTACTTCGCCTAGGAAAAGATTTAGGCAAACACAAACATCAACTTTAAGCATCTAAATCATTCTCAACATGATCCTTAGCAACCATAAACATCATATGAACCATTTATAACATGAATTAGCCATGGAAATCTCAACTTATGCAGTTTTCGACCCATATGAACCTTAAAACCCAAGTATATCAAGATTTGGTGTTGAATCTTGTTTAAGCACACTTTATTACACTCAAAGGATCACATTAACACTTCTAACCACAAACCTAAGAACTTTTACAAGTTCTTGTCCTTTTTTCCAAAAACATTTCGAACCAAAAATCACACATAACTCATTCATATGTTATCCCCATGGAAAACTATTTTAGACACGTGTTCAATACCCCTAATCAATCAAAACCCCTCAACTAATTTAAAGAATCACACACTTTTTATATTGAAGAACCTAAGAACGCTTTCTAGGGTTTTTTTTAAGTAAAAATGAGTGTTTTAGGGCAATTCCTTTTGATTATGAGATGGTTAGGGTTAAACAAACAAGTTTCTAGTTTACCTTGAGGATTAAAGATCACAAATTGAAGGAGTTCTTGGTTGGTCCGATTACTAACAAAGGAGAAGGGTGTGTTTGGTTTTTGTGAAGTGAGGGAGACGGGGTAGGGGGTGTTTGTTTTGAAATCTTTGATATTTTGACACATTCACCCCCTTAAGTATCATAACCCTTCTAATTCCTTATTAGAACTTTTCCTAAGGCAAAACTAAATGCACTTATGGCACAATTAGTCCCTAAAGGTTTTGCAAAATGGTCTAAGCCTTATAGTTTGCTATAAAGTCCCTAAAGGCATAAACACATAACATATATAAAGCCCAATGATTTAAACTTAATTAACTCCCCTTTAAATATTGATTCATTATTATTTAAAACCTTTTTCCTTTAATGACTTGATGAATTTTGAAGAAGATAATTTGACACATTCTCCCTCTCAAATAATGACCCGTTTTCTATATAAAGAGCAGTAGTCGTTATTTGATGGTTCAAATTGTCTTAGAAAATGATTTTCTGATGAAACCGAAAGATGATTATATTTTATTTTAAAATCAACACCATGAAAAATAAGATTTCTCTTATTTTAACAAATAAACGCACTAACACGTACATTAATTTGTATAAAAGAAGCACGAGTTGTGTTGCAAAGTAAACACAAGCCTTTGCATGATCATAAAGTAGATCATGCCTGAGAAAATTAATTCCCGTTGAGAGGCCAAGTTTTCTTTTTGACGAAATACTTGCCTTTAAGTTGAAGAGAGGGTTGCAGTCTGAAATAACAGCAAACCATTTTTGACATGTTTTGAAAAATTATTTATAACTTATGTTCAAACTTTATTTACAGCACCGTGTCATTATTTAATGACATTTCTAAAGCCGTAAATATTATCGATGCCAGAAGACATGTCATGAAAAACATATTTTCGGTATTTTCTGATTTTATATTTTTGTATTTGATTTTCTTGGTTTTATATTTTTCTATTTTATTTTTGAAAAATTTTATAAAAAATGAAAAAATCTTTTTGTGTTTTTCTGGTTTTATATATTTACATAAGATACACGAAGAGCTACCACCATTACTCTTCAGATTTGTCTTCCAGCTTTTTCAGCGTTTCAGGAGACATGCTTTGCATTCCAAGCTTTTTCATGAGAAATTCAAGTCTTTCTCGTCCCAAAGGCTTGGTGAAGATATCTGCTAGCTGATATTCTGTGCTGACGAAGTAAAGCTCAACCACCCTATTTTCCACTTGCTCCTTGATAAAGTGATATCAGATGTCTATATGTTTGGACCTTGAGTGTTAAACATTGTTGCAGCATAACACAATTGCACTTTTATTATCGCAGCACAGTGGAATCTTATTGAATCCAAGGCCATAATCCGCCAGTTGTGATCTCATACATAGAATTTGAGCAAAACATCCGGATAGAGCAATGTATTCAGCCTCTGTACTGGATATTTCAGTGCTCTTTTGCTTCTTTGATGACCAACTTACTAATCTGTCTCCCAGGAGCTGTACTGGATACTGCGGTGTAGGAGAATTGTATGGAGCTTGATGATAAGGGTAAAATGATGGATGTTGGTTAGCAACCAAGGCAAGAGGGTCCTAATATCTTTCGCGGGTTATTCGAATTTCATTAGCATGAATCTCATGTTGTTGGAGATATGCGTGAAGTTGATCATAATTAGTAGTATGCAGATCTCTTGCCAATTTAACATCCGTGACGAATTTGCTCCATTCAGATGGAAGACAGTTCAAAAACTTGGTATTCACTTGAACTTGTTGGAGAGTCATCTTATAGATGTTCATGTCATTAATGAGTTGAGAAAACCTCAAGTAATACTGATGCAATGTTTCTCCCTTGATATAAGCAAACTTATCGAATTCGTCATACAACTTACACTCACATTCCTGCTTTGACAATGACGTTCCTTGCATTAGTAGCTTAACTCTGTACCAAATGTCTTTGGAAACTCTGTGATGATTGACAAGTGAGCAAAAATCTGGTGGAAGTCCTTGAAGAACCAGATTAGCAGCCCTTTGATCACAATCAGCTTGTAGCTTCTCTGCAACAGTTAATTCTTCATACTTCTTAACCCTTGTGTTACCATGTTCATCAACTTTTGTAGGATAGATAAGTGGATCATTTTTGACTGAGTTAAGCATCATTCTGCCATTTTCCTTACCTTCTATGAAAAGTTCCATACGACTCTCCCAAGAGTCATACATGGCCTTGTCCAACATGGGTGGACGATTGTCAGCACCCGCAACAATCATGAATTCAGCTAAGGTAGACATCTTGAATTATTGTGTGAAAAGATAATATCAGATAATCATATAGTGATTAGAGGTTGTTGTGTTAAAGTGATGTTTGATTAAGTGATTGAGTCTTAGGAATACACGGGATTTTACAATTCTTGATAAAACCGAGAAAATAAGTTAATATTTCACGGGATTTTACAAATCAAAGAAAAACCGTATAATTCACCTAATAGAAATGGTATAATTCACCCAAGTAAAGTGGTATACTTCTCCTAAACAAACATGTATACTTCTCCCAAGAAAATGGTATACTTCTCCCAAGCAAATGGTATACTTCTCCCAAGAAAATGGTATACTTCTCCCAAGCAAATGGTATACTTCTCCCAAGTAAATGGTATACTTCTCCCAATTGAACATTGGTATAATTTGCCTAATGAAGAATGGAGTATAGTTCGCCTAAGGTAAAAATGGTATAATTCGCCTAAGGTACAAACCGTATAATTCACCTAAGGTAAACCGTATAATTCGCCTATGGTATAATTCGCCTGTGGTATAATTCGCCTGAAGGAGTGTATAATTCGCCCAATGTACCTCGAGACACAAAACTTTCAAAACACTTAAAGACTCAATTTTTAATGTTTTTACTCGGTTTTCTTGTACTTCTTGCTATCCTAAGCCTATTAGAACCTTAAAAACACAAACTTTAACATTTTTGACACGAAAAATTTGAAATCAAGATTCTTGGTACATAATATTAATCAATAGATCTTGATTGATGGATATAGTGTGTGTAAATCAAGGTGTAATAGTGTGTGTGTTTAGAGAGAGAATTTCTTAACCTTTTCTTATTTGATATTGATAAAAATGACTTAGTGTGGAGGATTACATCATTATGGTGGCCTAATGCCTTATTTATACTTAGAGATGTAACTAAGTACACTATAAATACAATAGTAGTCCTTGTACTAATTCCTTCTATGCACATTGATCCTAAATCTATGTATATTCTATTATTACATCAAAATGTGGAATTTATCTTTAATTCCAACACATAAACATATTCGAACATAAAAAAAATACCTTAAAAGATCAAGTTTTTGGTATGTTTTCAAAGTTTTACTTATACTTCTAACTTATACTAGGAAACTAAGAAGAAAGTTGAAAGCTTTATGATTTTTAAACACACAAAAGATGAAGATCGTTTGTGTGTTGCGTTACCAATACTCGAACCAAAGAAATACCAAACAAAAACGTACACTAAACCTTCTAAATCACCCCATGGCTCTTGATACCAATTGTAGATTATCTAAAACACACACACAATGGATCGAATAAAAGAGTTTGGAGAGAAGGTGGTTGGATGAACACTTAGAGAGAGAAAGGAAAGATGAGAGAAAACTTGTAATATTAATGTGAGAAATAAACAACCAACACCCTCTCCATGTGTGAAGAGGGTTCTTATACTTCTTAGAGTGGCCGACCATGGGCCCTTTCATGGGCTTTCCATGGGCCTTTGGCCCGGTTAGCTTAACTTACTTTGTCTTACGGCTACTAAGAGCTACGACTAACTATATTGGAAGTGACCGATACTTTTCGCATTTCTAACAGTCAGGATTCTCAAGACGGCATCTTGACGTAGCCGCCTTAAAAGAAATCCTAGAAGCTTCGATGGCGCGACGGCGTCTGGAAAGTTGCGAGGCCGTCAAGACTTATTTTCCTATAAATACTCATGTAAATTAGGGTTTTAAGTGTGAAACTTTTGGCATCTGAACCCTAACTCTAGAAGACGATTTTGGCTGCTCTTTAGGCTGATTTTACGGTGCCAAAACCCTCTTGTATCTGCCATTAACACATGTTTTAATCAAGTGAGATCCTTTATCTTTTATCATTCAATATGTCTATATGTTGTTTGATTGATTTGTGTTCTTTGCTTCTTTATACTATATTAGGCATGAAACTTGGTTTGTAGATCCTTTTACTATTGCTTCTTGTGAGGGATGTGTAACACCCTCAAATCTGAGCACGCAGCGGAATGTTGAATATCCGAGGGCGTTACATTTACGGATCAATAGCACAAGATCTGAGAACGACTACTAAACGTGTCATTTGAAAAAGATACATTGGATTAACAAAATACTTGTTTGTTACATAAGCCCATGGCTTCAAATTGTTCAACAATATAAATAAAGATTCCGGTTTATAACAATTGTCCCCAAAATGTAATAAGACCCCAAATCTTAAGTGTTGACTCTTCAATTATTGACTTCCAATGTATCATCGCACCTCGTGCCTTATTGACCTGAAAAACATGCTTAAAACGTCAACATAAAGTTGGTGAATTCATAGGTTTATGTAAATCAATGGTAGGACCGCAAGATTTCCAAGTGTATGATTAAGCAACAAATGCAAACATCATAAAAAGTAATTACGTTTTCCTAAGCTCATGACACTGAAGCTCGACATATATGAATGCAAATATATTTGCCAACAAGTGTCCGTGAATGATGTGCTAACCCCGCAACATCCCAAATTCGACATGGTATGCGTTCGTTCCTAGTGATAGCTAATCACTCGAACGAGGATTGTCAATCCCTATTAGATCTATTCATAACATTCGCGCCCACATAATGTAATTCCCAATCACATCTATGCAATTAACAGTTCATGATCATGGACATAATGGGTTATGGTAACTCAGGCAAACACGTAATCATGGTATAAAATGTACACTTGCGTCCAATTTGTAAAACAAAGCATGTTCTCACCCCAAGGATGTAAATCATTTAAATAATTGTAAAACATGGGGCTATGAACTCACCTTAGAAGGTAGTCCTCTGATTGATATTATATATCCAAGCAGGTAGTGAATCACACCGTCAATTACCTAAGTAAATACGGTCAAGTCTTAGTCTACATATTTAGGCTAACGACTCAATGTATAAACTATAACAATTCCTAGTTTATATATACTGTTATCACTTGCGTGGTGGTGTACTCGTTTATTGTATTCGTTTTTCCTCGTTTGCTCTTGGGAAGGTGTACGACTATATACTTTTAAGTTTATAAGGTGTTTAAGTATTAATATTAAATACACCTATTTGTCATTCGCGTGACTTTAGTTATATAAGTACCCACATTGTACTACGACTAGTCCGTTACCATAAGTGTTTATTTAAATCACTTAATTATATAAAACACCCTTAGGTTTTCATTATTGGCAAAAATAGTCCTTATAGTTTAAAATATAATCTTTACCGTTTACACCCCTGAGTTTCCATATTGATACGTTTAGTCCCTCTATTTTACAAAAATTACCTTTTTGGTTCTTATGAGTTTCAAACAGTCCCTCAAGTTCAGGAATGTCAAAAGCAGTCTTATTAATATGCTAGCAGTATTAACAATATGCTAGCAGTACTAACTCTGCTAGCAGTACTAACTTCTGCTAGCAGTACTAACTTCTTAAGCCTGGCAGTATTAACTTCCAATTTAACTCGTATCATACAACCGATTAGTGAGTTACAAATTCGTTAGAGTTTGTTTGAGTTCGTGTTGGACACAAGAAGTTCATGAATGTCAAAAACAGTATTATTAATATACTAGCAGTATTAACAATATGCTAGCAGTACTAACTTCTTAAGCCTGGTAGTATTAACTTCTTAAGCCTGGTAGTATTAACTTCTGCTAGCAGTACTAACCCTGCTAGCAGTATTAACCCTGCTAGCAGTACTAACTTCTGCGTACACATCCTTTATCGAGTAAAACGAGTTGTTAAGTATTATGATACGTGGCATGAAAGTGCTTCCATTTCCAAACGAGTTATCCAACCTCTCGGTTAAATATTTTACGGGTGCATGTCATATTTAAACATTCATGCTTATACACAAGATCTTTGTTACGTGCCTTATGGCTCTTGGTTCACCACACAAGTCTATATATGTTGTATATTGTAAGACGTGGACATGGGTTGTGTCATGCTAGGCACGACCCATGTTTAGCTTGTTAACACATAATAACCGTGCCTTATGACACATGAAGCAAACATGAAACTTGAATATGAACGTAGGCTAAGACACTTACAAGGGTCCTAGCTTCTTGAACGTGTGTGTATGCGAGCAATGTGGCAACCCACGTGTGTAAAACACGATCAAATACCAAACCCTAAGCTTCAAAGCTTTGTAAATACCCAACCCTAGCTCGTGTAAACCTTTTTATAAACTTGTATGACAACTAGAAACGTTTGTGGGTTCGAATGAGATCAAGGGAGGTGTTTGTTTGCGGTTTGAAGCTCGAACACAAGAAATAAATATGGGTGTAGTTGTTTGAGAGTGTTTAGGGTGTATGTGAGTTTTCAAGAGTGTAAAGTGGTAAGTATACATGAGTATTTATAGGCAAAATGTCTAGTTACATATTCCTAGTCCTAAACCAACCAAACCGTGCCCTATCTACTAGTGGTTTTATGGTTTTGGTTAATCACACATAGTTTTGTTAAAACCACAAGGTACTATTCTTAATTACAAGATATATGTACAAGACATGCTTAGATACTTGAAATCTTATGATTTGTGTGTGTGTCTTGTGTTTAGCCGGTTATACAAAGGAAAAGAGAAGCCAAATGGTTATTAACCATTGTGTAATAGATTTGTAGGGGACATTTAGGACTAACATTAATTAATGGGAGTTTGTACATGTACTTAGCAATATCATGGAAGATTTCTAGGTGATTTGTGTGTTCATATGTATGCCGTGGGTTTTCATAGGGAAGGAAGGATCCAAAGTGATCTCTAACCCATGTGTATTAGCTAACTAGAGACATGTTGTACAAATCTTAATTAGACTTGGATGTACATTGTACTTAGTGTAAGATTTAAGGATTTCTAGTTGTACTTGTCCCATAATTCGGCTCTAGTGGGTCTTACACAAGAATTGATTTAATTTAAATGTTGAGGTAATAAAAGTGGGTATTGGTTTGAGTCTAGGTAAGTCTAGGTATTTCCGGGGTGTGTCCAAATGTATTTTATTGTGAAACGTAGACCTTTTACGTGACCAATAAAAATAAAATACGCAAAGTACATAATTATCTTCTTAATAATAATTTGCTACTTGGTTGATGCAACCCTTAATTTATTTGACGACCGTTTACATTAATTGATTATTTCTAGTCTACGCAATTAAACTTAAAAGTAATTATTAAAAGTAAACGCGTATCGGACTAAAATAAATAGTGACGGATAATAAATGTCATACAATGACATGAAAATGAGAAATGTTACAGTCTCCACCCGTTAAAAGAGCTTTGTCCTCAAAGCTTAAGACCTTGTAGTAGATGACGAAGCCCGGTTTGTGAAGAGATGTGGGTATTTCTTTTTGAACGAATCCTCACATTCCCAGGTGAACTCAGGGCCCCGCCTAGAGTTCCAGCGAACCTTAACCAATGGTATCCGGCTTCGCTTCAATCGTTTGATCTCCCGTTCCATAATTTCAACGGGCTCTTCCACAAACTGGAGCTTATCGTCAACATGAATTCCTTCTAACGGCATGACTAATGGTTCGTCAGCGTAACATTTCTTCAGATTAGACACATGGAAAGTATGGTGAACTCTGCTCAACTCTTGAGGAAGTTCCAGCCTGTAGGCAACTTTCCCAACTTTTGCTAACACCTTGAAAGGTCCGACATATCTCGGGTTCAGCTTGCCCCGCTTACCGAACCGTACGACCCCTTTCCAAGGCGAGACCTTGAGCATAACTCTGTCCCCAACCTCGAACTCCATCGGCTTTCGTTTCCGATCGGCATAGCTCTTTTGTCGATCCTGAGCAGCTTGCATCCTTTGCTTGATCAGGACGATCTTTTCCGTTGTTTCTTGGATCAATTCCGGACCAGTCAGTTGGGCTTCCCCAACCTCGGCCCAGCACACCGGTGATCGACATTTTTGACCATACAGTGCCTCATAAGGGGCGGCCTTTATGCTAGCGTGATAACTGTTGTTGTATGAAAACTCGGCCAATGGAAAATGCTTAACCCAGCCCTTGCCAAAATTGATCACGCAAGCACGTAGCATGTCCTCGAGAGTTTGAATGGTTCTCTCACTCTGGCTGTCAGTTTCTGGATGATACGCAGTGCTCATACTAATATCTGTACCCAAATCTTTCTGAAATGACCTCCAAAAATTTAAAGTAAATCTTCCATCACGATCACAGATAATTGAGGCAGGTATCCCGTGTCTTGCCACTACCCTGTTCAGGTACAACCTTGCCAACTTGTCCAATGGATTATTCTCCTTTATTGGCAAGAAGTGAGCAGATTTTGTAAGTCGATCCACAATCACCTAGATGGTGTCAAAACCTTGGGACGACTTAGGAAGTTTGGTGATAAAATCCATCGTGATATTATCCCACTTCCACTCGGGTATCTCTGGTTGTACTAGCAGTCCTGATGGCCTTTGATGTTCGGCCTTGACCCTTGCACACGTCAGGCATTTGCTAACATACGTGGCGATGTCTGCCTTAATATTGGGCCACCAATATAGCTTTTTCATGTCTTGATACATCTTCTGCGAACCGGGATGGATAGAATATTTTGACTTGTAGGATTCGTGCATAATCACGGATCTTAAGTCTCCATAGCAAGGTAACCAACTCCTGCCGTGTAAACATAAGGTTCCATCGGCACGTGGTTCTTGTCTTTCCTTGTGTATATCCCTTCTTATTACACCGCCTACGTCTTTATTCATAAGATTCTCTGGTTTCTGGGCTTCGATCTGAGCTTCTAATATTCGTTTGGGAAGATCCAAGCCAATTGTCATAACTAAGGCTCGAACCCTCAATGGTTCAATCCGTTCCTTACGGCTCAACGCATCGGCCACTACGTTTGCCTTCCCTGGATGATAACGAATGTCACAATCGTAATCACTTAACAATTCTAGCCAACGGCGTTGCCTCATGTTAAGCTCCTTCTGATCGAGAATGTGTTGTAGGCTTTTATGGTCGGTGAACACGGTGCATCTGGTTCCATATAGATAGTGTCTCCATAACTTTAGGGCAAACACTACCGATCCAAGTTCCAAATCATGAGTGGTGTAGTTCTTCTCGTAAACTTTTAGTTGTCGAGAAGCATAAGCAATCACCTTCTCTCTCTGCATCAATACAACACCTAAACCCTTGTGTGACGCATCACAGTAGACCACAAAGTCTTCGCTTCCTTCAGGTAAAGCCAGAATTGGTGCACTGCACAACTTCTGCTTTATTAACTGAAAAGCGTTCTCTTCCTTTTCACCCCAGTCGAACTTGATTCCTTTCTGGGTAAGTTTCGTCATTGACTTAGCAATCTTTGAAAATCCTTCGATGAATCTTCGATAGTAACCAGCAAGACCTAAAAATTGGCGGATCTCCGTTG
The DNA here is from genome assembly GCA_026074375.1 of Tanacetum coccineum. Classification (NCBI taxonomy): domain Eukaryota; kingdom Viridiplantae; phylum Streptophyta; class Magnoliopsida; order Asterales; family Asteraceae; genus Tanacetum; species Tanacetum coccineum. The sequence continues at coordinate 58,411 of BQNB010003882.1, forward strand.
GTGTCTTAGGAGATGCCCAATCTTTGATAGATTCTATCTTGGCTGGATCCACATGTATGCCTCTGCTATCAATGACATGACTGAGAAATTGTACCTTCGGGATCCAAAATTCACATTTTGAAAACTTGGCATACAACTTCTCCTTCTTGAGCAATTCCAAAATTGCTTTAAGATGTTCTTCGTGCTCTTTCTTATCCTTTGAATAAATAAGTATGTCATCAATAAAGACAATTACGAACTTATCCAAGTAGGGCTTGCACACTCGGTTCATGAGGTCCATGAATACCGCAGGTGCGTTTGTCAGGTCACGAATGGAATAACCGGGAACTGTACTATGGCCATACCGAGTTTGAAATGCCGTTTTTGGAATGTCTTGCTCTCGCACTCTAAGCTGGTGATATCCTGATCTCATATCTATTTTCGAATAAATACTGGATCCCTGGAGTTGATCAAATAAATCGCCGATCCTCGGGAGTGGATAACGATTCTTCACTGTCAGTTTATTTAATTCACGATAGTCGATACACATTCTGAATGACCCATCCTTCTTTTTGACGAATAAGACCGGGGCTCCCCAAGGTGAGGAACTAGGTCTTATGAATCCTTTGTCGGAAAGCTCTTGTAATTGTTCCGATAATTCCTTCATTTCGGATAGAGCCAATCGATATGGTGCTCGAGCTACGGGCGCGGCTCCTGGAATTAAGTCGATTTGGAATTCCACTGGTCGAGCCGGAGGAAGTCCTGGCAAGTCTTCGGGAAAATCTCGGACGATCGGTACGTCCTTTATTTGTTTTCCTTCCGACTTATCCTCCTCTTTCTTGGTGGATAATTTGGCAAAAAGGACTGGCATCCTTTGCCATGATACTTTGAGCTTTTGAACATGAGATAAAATGTCAACCGAGATTCTCTCCCGTTGCTATTTTCGTTGCCATAAAAAGTCAAAGTTTCATTCCCATAGGGAACTTGAAAAAAAAAAAAACCAAAAAAAAGTTTCTCTTCGCCACAAATCACGGCGTGACATCTTCTACCCCAGTCCATTCCGACAATGACATCCAAACTACCCAGTTCTAGGGCATTAGATCTATGGTTGACCGGATTAGTTAAGAAATTTAAGGTGCAACCTCGTATAATAGTGTCTATCCCGACTAATTTCCCATTAGCTAATTCGACATCATAAAAATTTTCTAATGGAGTTGGGGCGATGTTAATCAAGGAACTAAATGCAGTGGATATATGCTTCATATCGGCACCAGTATCGAATAAGATAGATGCATAGTGGTTATTTAAGAGGAACTTACCCGTGACGACATTGGCATCAGGGTTTCCCGGTGCATTCCCTCTCTTTTCTACATTCCCAACTTCCCATTTCCTCCATCCTTATTCTTCAACTTAGGACAATCTCTCTTGAAATGCCCTGGTGCTCCACACTCAAAACAACCATTTCCTTTGTAGGCTGCCCCCATTGCCCTTTTGATTATTAGCAACATTTGTGTTACCAGTACTCCTGCAATCGCGAGCAAAGTGCCCTACATTGTTACACTTGTGGCACCTCTGGGTGCACGGGCCATTGTGGTGAAGATGGCACTTGGTGCATTTAGGCAGAGATCCCTCATAAGGCTTCCTTTCTCCTATCCCCATATTGTAGACCTTGGCGACATTCTGCCTCTTGAAGGGTTGTTGCTGGTGACCATGGTTGTTTCTGGATGAATCATCAGCCTTCCTTTTGTTGTTAGACTGCCTTTCTGCGTAGGTGCGGAGTTTCTGATCCATCAAGTCATTGGCCAACTTAATAGTCTCATCCAACGTCTTGGTTCTGTCAGACTTGACGGTTCCACCCCCCCACATAAATGTTGTTAGGAAAGTCACTGATGTAGTGTCAACCTTCTCGGTTTCGTTGGCAACAAAACTTGGTAATATCAAGTTAGTTCTTGGAAACGTTCAGTGTTATGTGGACATGTTCCCCCCCCCCCCCCCCATAGTCCTTTAGGTTCCACAGCTCAATTTCTAATTTCTTGATTTCACCCTGCGGACAATACTTGTCCGTCATCTTTTTCTTGAGCACTTCCCAAGTCATTGCATATGCCTCAGGACCTAAGGTTCTTATCTGACCATTCCACCAAGTCAAAGCAGTACCTAACAGAGTGCAGGTGGCAAACTTTACTTGATTCTCAATAGCACAACCACTGATATTGAAAACTGACTCCATCTTCTCAATCCACCGAGTCAACGACACGCCTTCAGTTCCTTAAAGTTCAAAGGTTGACAACTTCATGAAGTCAGGTAATAGCCAAAGGCGCGCAGTTTGCAAATGCTTCGGTTATCCTCGAGCGGAATTTTTGGCTTCTATCTCCATTGGTGGTGTTTCGCAAAAGAGCTGGTCAATCATGCTTGGATTTGGATTTTGGAGTTATGTTGTTTGGGTTGGATGTTTGTTTACAGGGGGTATTTGGTCCTCTTCTGGTCGTAGGTTGCAATGATTTGTTAGATCACCAAAGACAAAACCATGAGTGGCTTATCTGACAGAATATATTATTGTTAGATGAGATAATCAACATAAGAGAGGTATATAGTACAAGGTAACATATCCATTTCATTCATAACTTTTGAAAATTGTACATGAATAGTTTGTCTGAGTACAATAATACATTACAAAAGATCTAGGCTACTGTTATCGAGGGGAAAACCCCTAATACTTAACATGCCTGTACAATGACCTAGCAAGATAAAATAACATAAATCACTAGATGTGACTGTCAGCATCCCCAGAAGCATCCTGGTGATCTGGAATCCTAGCCTCTGGTCTTGGCTGTCTAGCTCTCCTCTGCTGCTCTCGCAGTGATAAACAATCGGTTACATGTCGCTCATCTCTCGCCTCATGTCTCTAATGACTCAGAGAGTCTCTACCATCTGTGCCTGACGTCTACGGTCAGTCTCTCAAAGCGCTGCTAACTCAGCCTGCTGCATCTGAAAGCGAGTCTCATGTACCTGATGCTGTGTCTGAATGAGAGTACCCTGCAGCTGTAGCTGCGTCTGGTGTGCCTGGAGATGGGTCTCGTGTGCATACACATGATCACGATGGGTCTGAAGCTCCTGATGAGTTGCCTGACTCAATCCTATCGAGTGAGCCCAAGCCTCTCGGGAAGCATAGGCCTCCTCCTCCACCATCCATATTGTCTCCTGGAGAGTCATCCTATCCCCCATAAGTAAATCGACCCGCTGCGAGTCCATATTGACTCGCTGTGATATACGAGACCTACTATCCTGAGCATCCTCTAGTAAAGCATACAAGTCCTGTGTATCATGCTCATGGAGCTCAGCAAGCTCTGTGACCCTAGTATTGACCTCTCCTAAGGTCACCGGTGCTATCTCAGGCACTGCCTCTGCTGGATCTACCCAAGTATCCCTAATACCGTACCCGACATCCCTAATCCCCTGTCGCCTCTCTTCAGCATCTACCGTGCTGACAAACCCATAATCTATCCCCCGACCTCTGGTAGGTCTAGCAGTAGAACTCTCTCCAATCTCATATCGGGAGCCTAGAGTGGACAAACACAACCTCTTGCGAGGTGGCTGCTCAGACTCGGGAATCTCGTCCCTATGGTCAACAGGTGGTGGTATGTATAGAGATGGTGGTAGTGGTGGTAGTGGAGGTGATGGTAATGCGGCAGTAACTGCGTCAATGAGAGCCTGAGTGGATGCTATCCTGAGTGTCTGGATTTGGGTTGGACACCCAGATGATGGTAGTAAGGGTGATGGCACAGGTGGGGCTGTGCACCTAGCAAGGCGCTCTCCTGCAGAGGGTGGTGATAGTGAGACAGGTGGTGATGGTGATGGAGTAGTCATGGCCAGAAGTCTCTCAACCTCTGCCTCTGGTGGAAGGGATATGGAAGTCTGAGGCCGAACGGTAATCCTAGCCCCAATAGTAATGTCAGTGGAGGGTGGTGGTATAACAGGCTCTGTTCCCTCAGGTGGCGAAACAGGTCTCAACAAACAGTACAACAAAGTAGAGTCGCGGTCGGAGCTTAAGTGCTCCCTCCTCCTCTCCTATCCTCATCATCCTCATCTTGTCATGGAGTCATTCCCTAGATGAATCGCTGTAATCATCATCTCCATCATCTCCCAGTCCAATAGGTAGTCAGCGGACATAATCTGTCTGTCATCCTCGTACTCCTCTGGATCCTCCTCGGGATCCGACTCAGTAACATATCCGGGTGACTCAGCAGTGGGTGAATCAACAGGAGGTAATGGCTGCTCCTCAGCTGGAAACTCATGCTCATCCTCTAATGGTATATACTCAGGGTATATAGGCTCTGGCACGTAGTCAGGATCATGTGCCTGTACGAACATAGGCTCACGCTCATCCTCGTCCTGAGGAACTGGCGGTGTCTGTAGATCTTGGCCTGGTATGTAATCCGATGATGGTGGGGCTACTGGCTGTATCGGGAGTCGTCGTATCCTAATACGATGGACCGTGAATACCTCCCTAGATATTCCTCATCTCGGCTCCCCAGAAGGGCTCTGCCTGGCTCAGGTCGGTGTTAGACAGAAGTGTTATGGACAGCTGTGAAGCAGAAGACATGATGCTACAAATGAAAATACCTCATATATATAAGTATTACATATAGGAAAAAAAAAATCGGTATGATATGTCTGTAAAGCTTAATTTTAAAGTCTTATAGTAATATACGTAATATCATTTATATAAACATATATCGATCATGTAAGTACTTAGTACCTTACTAATGCTAAAACAATGCATGTCATGTAAGCACATAAATTGATGCAACAAGTAATGTGTATATGTACCATAAAAACACCCAGTTTGAAATCAGTGTTCTGAAAATGTTATAGTCAGGACAAGACTTTGACAGAGTTCTCTATAACTTGGCCTCTGATACCAAATCTGTAACACCTCAATTTAAGTGACGCAGTCGGAATGTGTCGAATATCGAGGGGTTACATTTCTGGTTCATAGCACAAGATCTGAGACCGACTACTAAAACGTGTCGTGTTGAAAAAGATACATTGGATTACAAAAATATTGTTTGTTACATAAGCTATTGGCTTCATATGTTCAACAATATGAATAAAGATTCGGTTTATACAATTGTCCCCAAAAATGGAATAAGACCCCCAAATCTTAAGTGTTGAACTCTTACAATTATTGTCTTCAATGTATCATCGCTCCTCGTGCTTATTGAACCTGAACAACATGAATAAAACTTAAAAGTAAGTTGGTGAATTCAATAGCTTTATGTAATTAATGGTAGGACCGCAAGATTTCCAGTGTTGATTAAGCATACAATGCAAACATCATAAAAAGTAATTACGTTTTCCTAAGCTCATGACACTGAAGCTCGACATGTATGAATGCAATATATTGCCAATGAATGCCCGTGAATGATGTTTTAACCCGAAACATCCCCAAATCCGACATGGTATACGTTTGTTCCCAGTGATAGCTAATCACCCGACGCGGGCTTGTCAATCCCAAAATAGATCTATCTATTAACATTAGCGCTCATAATCTAGTAATTGCACAGTTCACTGATAAGGGCTCAGTGGGTTATCGCTATTAGGACAAACACGTAATCATTGTATAAAATGTAACTTGCGTCCATTTGTAAAACAAGCATGTTCTCACCCCAAAAAGGATGAGATCATTTAAAATAGTGTAAACATGGGGCTATGAACTCACCTTAGAAGGTAGTCCTCTGATTGATATTATATATCAAGCAGGTAGTGATCGCACCGTCAATTACCTAAGTACATACGGTCAAGTCTAGTCTACCCTATTTAGGCTAACGACTCAAATGTATAAACTATAACAATTTCTTTTTATAGACTTACTGTGTATCATTGTGTGGTGGTGTACACGTTTATGTATTCGTTTTCCTTGTTTGCTCTTGGGGAAGCGTGTAGGACTATATTACTTTTAAGTTTACAGGTGTATAAGTATTAATAACTAAAATACACCCTATTTATCATTCGCGTATACTTTAGGTTATATAGTATCCTTATTATATCACGACTTGTCCGATACCATAAGTGTTTATTTAAATCACTTAATTATATAAAATACCCTTAGGTTTTTATTAGTGGCAACAAACTGTCATTATAGATTTAATATAGATATTTACCGTTTACCCCCTGGTTTCCATATTGCATACAGTTTTAGTCCCTCTTTTTACAAAAATTACTTTTTGGTTACTTATGAGTTTCAAAACAGTCCTTAAGTTCAGGATGTCACAAAAACATTATTATTAATGAACACGAGCAGTAATAACAATATGTTAGCAGTTCTAACTTCTGTAAATGTACTAACTTCTTAAGGACCTGGCAGTATTAACTTCTAATTAGCTCGTATCATTACACCCATTAGTGAGTTACAATTGTTAGAGTTTGTTTGAGCTTCGTGTTGGACACAAGAAGTTTAGGAATGTCAAAACAGTATTATTTATACATAGCAGTAATAAAACAATATATAGCTGTATATACTCTACTAGCATTACTACACCAACTTAAGAAGGAATGTTATTATCAATAGCTTTATGAATTTGTGAGGAAATTTCAGCCTGTATATTCCCACGCTCTTGCAAAATAGCTTTAGCAATCATCCGTTCCATCTCTTCTTTAGTCTTTTGTCTTTCCAAAATCAGCCCTTCCGCAACATATATTGGAACTTAATCTCGAACCTGCTCAGGAACTTGCTTTTTAACTTGCTCCTTAATATGCGTATCAACCATAGTGGGTAATGATTCGACCATTACTTCTTGGAGATGATCAACAAGAGTATCAAATGAATTCCTTGACAGAAACCTTGCTTTCAGATGTTCAAACAAATATGTATAACGTCCCTATAACTCCTGAAAGAAATTCTTGTATCATTTGAAACGAGCAGGTTTGGCTTTGAATATAGATAGAAGTCGGTTTGTTTTAGATAATTTGGTGCTGGGTACCATCAATTCCTAGAGTTTCTCAGTATTCGAAGATACGAGATCAGTATGAATCCTAAGAGATCTAATTGGTGTAAGGAATGGTGTACTCCTAGACTCCTTTACAATCTTCCCTTTCTCCCTTCGCTTTAATTCATACACTTCATCAGTTATTTCTTCCTCCTCTTCATTAACATTCACAGGTATGACAACATTAGTAATTTCCACCTCTTCATCATTAATGATCTCCACCTTTGGACTTTCCTTATCACTCCTGGGCTCTAGCCTAGTGCCAGGAATATTTAGTTCATCATTCCTAGGGGGTAAACTATCATCAATAACATTCTCTGATCCTTCCACCATCTTTTCAATCTCTTTAGACGCCAAGTGCTTGTTGACCAGTTCCACATTTTCTCTAGCTTCTTGCTCTTCTCGACTTTTGTGCTCAGCAAGACTTACTTGTAATGTGTCTCGTAGAATCATTTCATCTACTTTATCAACAGTTGGTATTAGAGGTGGTGGAGTAAGACGTGTGGATCTCCTTTTAGGAAGACGTAAATGAATCACAGTTGATCATTTTAGAGCACCTGACTCTGCTGTATCCATTTTAGGGTTAGGTGACCTAGGGGCGCTAGGTGTCCTATGCGTTCCTTGGGTAGACTCAGTCAGTTGTGATTGAGTCAGAGGAACATCTAACCCAAACACCTCTGAATACATCCGATAATGCTCCATGTTCTTCATCTCTTCAGTGATCATCTAATCTGGAATTTGTATGCCAACTTTATCTTTGTGTCTCCCTGAATTAAAGATATTTTTCATTATGTCATCATCTTGCAGATTGTGATACATGTCTCGAGCACGTGTTAAAATACCAGGAAAACAATTCATATAATGACTAATGATGATCTTTGTAAATCTTGGATAACGAATCAAAGATGTTGGATGATGAAGAGAATAGTAAAGTCCTTCCCATAGCAGCTCCGCATAATCCACATAAATGTTATTGACAAAGCAATACATCAATTGCATTATCTGCAATGGCGGTTGATCCCATCCAGTAACACGTGTTGTCAAACATTTGGAAAATATCTTGCATAACATTTTCCATGGCTGTAGAAGACCAGTTATCTTAAAGCTTGATGATGTATTTAGCTCCATTGTAAAGCCCAATTGTTGTTTATAGAATGGAACCATGTCTAAAAATGATGGTGGTGGCACAAAGCTATCATGATTGTTGGCATTTGCTTGTGGTAAGTGAAAGATTGTCCTGAAGTCATCCAGTGTAAGAGAAAGCACTTTCTTGTCAAGCATAAATGTGAGCCTATACTTTGATCCGTCTTCCTTCAAAGTATGCCAGAACTGTGCCATATAGATCCATGGTACAGAAGAAGAAGCAGCAATATTGAATCGTAAAGGATGATTCTTGATGATATTCGTCAGTATTTTGCTTTTGGGTGGACATTGCACTTGTTCAAGATCAACCTTCTTGTTGGCATTAATAAGATCATATCATTTGTTTGGAAGACACAATTCGTCTGGATGAACATCAGCTGCATGTTGTTGTTATGCCATGATGATTACTGAATGAATAAAATTGAGAGGTTAGATAATAAATAATTCATTTGACATTTTTGTCTTTTTCCACTCTGTTTATTTTATATGTTCTGGCAATTCTTTTTGAACATAATTTTGATCAGTTTCTTTCTCATGTGCTCGTTCTTGCTTTTTCTAGCACATGTCGTACGCTTTATTCTAATTGTTCTTTTGATTTATCATTTTGTGTGTTCTGGCAATTCTTTTTTGAACACACTTTTGATTTGCTTTTTCACGTATGGATTTAGCTCTCTCGTTCTGTTTTTAGAATATCCTCACCAGAAATTCTTTGTGACATGATACTCTTTCAAGAATGATGAAGATGTCTTCTTTGATTTTGAATCAAGACTCTTTTGTGAAAAATGAAAGAGAAATCATACAACTTCTTAAAACCGTTTTTGTGAAAGAGTATCATTTTGACACCATAACAGATTTTGAGAACGTTTCCAGAAATCTTTTTGACAAAAACTTTTTTTATAAGGATAATCATAGAATCACAAATCCACAATTGAATGTTTACTAAGTCACACACTCCTCATTCTGTTCATTGCAGAAAATGGCCGAAACCGGACATGACTTAAACCACTTAAATAATTGAGACTTGGATTTTCTGATTCAAGTTATAAAAACTTTTCCACTTTCACTTTTTGACATGAATCCTAATCAATGAAGACAAACACATCTAATTAAATAACTGAATGGTCACTAACTCACTCACTCCTCATTCTGTTCATTGTAGAAAATGGTCGAAACCGGACATGACTTAGACCACTTAAACAATTATGAATAGACATATGTGACCCATATCTAAGAATTCATTAAAAAAAACTTGTTTCCTGATGCACAATTATCGGTTGTTTCAAAAACACATGAGAAACTGATCGTTTTGTTCCACAGATAGTCGAGCATGAATCATCAAAAGCATTTACTTATCCATAAAATTCATTGTTCCTGATTTTGACTTTTTGACTTTACTGAATTTGACATTTTGATTTTTACTGAGTTTGACATTTTTACTTTTACTGAGTTTAGACGTTTGACTTTTACTGAATTTGGACAAAAGAGATAAAAATGAAAACCCTTTGTCTGTTTGAAACACCAAAACTCAAGTCTTTTAATACCAAAAATAATACCATCAAATCAAACTCGATAATCATCAAACTCAATAAACCTCAATCTTTTCCGAGTTTCAATTTTTACATCGGATTAATATGTCTGAACATTTTCTCAGTTATGGTTTAGTTAACTTCACACAATCATCCATTGTTATCGTCTTTGATCATAAATTTTAACACAAATTCAGTAAATTTAAAAACACGGTAATATATGAATGTTACCGAGTTTAAACTCGATAAGTTAAAACATGTTAGATCTGATTCAAAACGCTTAACAACTTACGTTTGAGATAAAAAAGAAGTAATGATCGTTGTAATGAGATTCGAAAACTGTTCTTGATTTTCCTTCTCAAACTCGGTAATGGTCTCGGTGAATAAAAGTTATAATGAAAATCATTTCTTCCTTTTATAGCAACCAAAAAAGTTTCAGAAATTACACTTTCAGTCCCTTTAGTTTTACATTCCGAATTTTGATTTTGATTTTTTTTCAGAAACTCCCCCTCGAGTAATGAAGTCATTTCAAAATTTGTCCACCATTATCAAAAACTCCCCCTTGGAATGAAATCTTTCAAATTCAGTTTATTTGAGAGATCATTGTTTTTATTTTATTTTCGAAATGATGTATATGAATGAAAAAATTTCAATTACTCCTTCGCAGATTATGATTCCGTATTTTCAATTGAAAGCTTTTTATAAGAACTTGGAATCATGAATCTAATCATGTGATCTTTAATTTATGGGTGTTTTTTTTAATAATAAAAAAATCTTTTTGAATTTTTATATTTTTGAATTTTTTCCTTTGTTTTTGAAAAATGTATTTACATGTTTTTGATGTATGATCTTTTTAAGAAGATGACTTTGTTAGGCTTTCCAACTGTGTTGGAGTCATACATCTCATATCAATGCGATGAACTAGATACTCAAAGCGTTCTTTTGAAAGAGCTTTAGTAAATAGATCCGCAAGTTGGTATTTTGTCCCGACAAAGTAAAGTTCCACAGTACCCTTCTCAACATGTTCTTTAATAAAATAATACCAGATGTCTATGTGTTTTGTCTTAGAATGCTAGACTGGGTTGCATGAGATAGCAATGGCACTCTTGGAATCACAATACATCGGAATTCGGTTGTACTTGTATCCATAGTCTAGTAGTTGTGTACGCATCCAAATGACTTGTGCACAACATGCAGACAAGGAAACATATTCAGCCTCAGCAGTAGACATCGCAGTACAATCTTGTTTCTTCAAACTTTAACTTACGAGCTTTCCACCTAGAAATTGCAATCCTCCTGATGTGCTATTACAATCATCTTTACATCCTGCACGGTCCGCATCTGAATATACAATTAGTTTAAATCCAAAATCCTTCAGATACCATAGACCCATGTTATAGGACTGTATTAGGTACCGAAAGATCCGTTTAACCTCTTTGAGGTGTTTGACCGTAGGACGTGCTTGATAACGAGCACATACAAAAGTAGCAAAAGCAATGTCAGGACGACTGGCTGTTAGATACATAAGCCCTCCTATCATGCGATGATAAGTCGTTTGATCAGTAGGAGTGCCATGTAAATCAGCATCCAGCCTCTCAGTTGCCATAGGTGTGCTCATGGAGACACACTTATCCAGACCATGTTTCTTTAACAATTCAATTGCGTATTGTGACTGACTTATGAATATGCTACGGGGAGATTGATGAACTTGAAGTCCAAGAAACAACTTTAGTTCACCCATCATTGACATTTCAAAATTATTCTTCATTAGGTTTGCAAAACGTTTTGAAAAATCTAGATTTGTTGATCCAAAAATAATGCCATCAACATAAACTTGAACAAGTAATATGTCTCCCCCGTGACGTCGTGTGAAAAAAGTTGGGTCAATAATGCCTTTAGTGAAACCATGTTCAATCAGAAAAGAAGACAATTTGTCATACCATGCACGAGGTGCTTGCTTAAGACCGTATAGAGCTTTTTTCAACCTGTAGATGTGATTTGGGAATTCTGGATCAATAAACCCTTCAAGTTGGCTGACATAAACTTCTTCTTTCAAAGGACCATTAAGAAAAGCCGTTTTAACATCCATTTGAAAGATAGTGATATTTTTATGAGCAACATAAGCAATAAACATCCGAACGGCCTCAAGACGAGCAACAGGAGCAAATGAATCTTCAAAATCAATGCCTTCTTCCTGCGTGTATCCTTTTGCCACAAGACGAGTTTTGTTTCGAACCACAATATTTTTAGCATCACACTTATTCTTCCAGAGCCATTTGAGAGCAATAATATTCTTTCCTTCTAGTCGTGGAACGAGTTCCCAAACTTGAAGTCTCTCAAATTGATTCAACTCATCTTGCATGGACTCAATCCAACTATGATCTGCCATAGCTTCTTTGATATTCTTTGGTTCAATAGTGCTGACGGTTAATGCATACATGCATTCCTCAGAGTCTGTGTGTAGCCGTTGGCGAGTCATGACAGGTTTGGATGGGTCACCAATAACTTGGTCTAGAGGATGATCTTTTGTCCAAATGTGAGTTGAGGGTTGTACTTGGTGGAAATTCTGCACATTTGATGGTTCTAGAGCCGTTGTTGATGACTCAATTTCCTCATGACTTGGAGGATTATATGGAACAAACTGTGAATTGCCATCAAAATCAGCAGAATCTTCTTGATTGAATTCATCAGCCTCAGTTAAAGAGATTGGAGAGGTTTGTTCATCAGATGTAGTCACAATGGGAGGAGCCTCATGTTCGTCAACAATAATTAAAGATGTAGAAGGCGAGTCTTCATGAAATTGAGTCGGTTGTGCAGCGGAATTGATGTTGTGTATCAGAAAACTTCTTCTCATAATATTCTTTATACATTGGACCAAACAAATTGTCCAAATCTTCTTTAGATGGAGTATTTATTATTTCTGCTGATGAATTATGATTTTTGAATCGTTGAAGCTCGGGTTCTAAACAATCGTGTTCAGAAGCCATCGTTGTGAGCTCGTCAAACTTGACATGTATGGTTTCCATAATCTTTTTAGTGCGTCTGTTATAGATTCGAAACCCTCTTGATGTTTCCGAATAACCAATAAAGACCCCAATGTCTGCTTTTGGTTTCATTTTTCCAAGATCATCTCGGTCATTTGTTGGATAACATAATGAACCAAACACATGAAAATATTCAACATTTGGCTTTCTGCCACGTAATAACTCATAAGGTTTTTTATTATGTCGTGTATGAATGATTGACCAATTTTGAGTAAAATAAGCGGTAGCCACTGCTTCCGTCCAAAGAAATTCAGGTAGTCGAGAAAAGATAAGCATCGTACGAGTAGCTTCAACAAGAGTTCGACTACGTCTTTCAACTACTCCATTTTGCTGAGGCGTTCAAGCAGTTGAAAATTGTTGCATGATGCCTAACTTTTCATAATGAGCTTTAAGAGTTGCATTTTTGAATTCAGTACCATTGTCTGTACGAAACTTGCAAACTTTGGCTTTATAATTTAGTTAAGCTTGAGCAATGAATTTCTTTATAATCTCTGGAGTTTCATCTTTCGAATGAAGAAAGTAAACCCATGTATATCGAGAATAATCATCCACGATCACAAGAATATACTTATTTCCATTGATCGAAGCTACCCGTATTGGACCACATAAATCCATATGAAGTAATTCTAATTTAGAGTGATCACTTGGAACTAATTTAAGTAGATGAGAAGCTTTCTTGCTTTTTCCTCTATCACAAGCAGAACAAAGGTGATCTTTTCCATATTTAAACTTTGGAAGACCATCAACCAAGTCAAGTCTGGTAAGATCATTTATGGTGCCGAAATTAAGATGTGAGAGTCTGTGGTGCCATAGCCATGACTTTGTCGAAGTTGTCTTAGACATTAGACAAACGGGTGAAGAAGCAACCATGTCAAAAATGGAGATAGTATATAAATTTGATTCGCGACCACCTATAAGCAAATCATCTCCTTCCAGATTACGCACAAAACATGTCTTAGAACGAAAAGCCACTTCTAAATCGCCATCACAAAATTGTCTAACGCGAAAGAGATTATGTCCAAGACCTTCAACATAATATACATGACAAATAGTGATATTGCCTTGTATATAATCACCATAGCCTGTGATTACTGCAAAATTATCATTTCCAAAGTAAACGATGCCCATGAATTTCTTAATGAAATTTTTCAACAGTGATCGATCACCCGTCATATGCTTTGAACAACCACTATCAACAATCTACAGAACGATCTGTACTACCTGTAACATAAGAAGAAACACCACATGGACAAGTGGGCGATTTGACTACCCATTTCTTAACAGAGACCGATTGTTTTTCAGATGAACGACTATTCTGACCATTCGGTTTTGTGTTAACAAGAGACCAAACAACATTTGGTTTTGATTCAAACCATTTTTGCCAGATTCGACTAGTTCGAATCTTGTTCTTCATGTATGTGCTTAAAGATTTATCTCGTAAATTTCTTTTCTTTGTACTAGAAACCTTATCGTTAGCTTTTGAGGTACTTCCAACATCAATCTTAGGTTTGGAGACTACATAAGTAGTATCTAAAGACTTAGATAGTGTCGACTCCTTAGAAAACCTAGTCTTGTGAACTACATAAGTAGTATCATAAGATTTTGGTGTTCTAGATTTAGTGGATAAGGTTCTACGAACATTCGAATGCACATTCAATTTATAATTTGCAAAACAGTTATCATGGCATGGAATAAGCATATTTTGCATACAAGAAACACATAACAAAGTTTTTGCTATAGAAGCGTTTGCAACATCAACATCAATTACATCCTCTTTGTTTGAAATAACATTTTTAGATGTGATATCTATTTGCTTATTTTTCCAAACGTAAAGTGCTACTTTCTTTGCTGACTTTTTAGAGTTAGCTAAGACACTATTCTTGACATGTGAATCTCTATTCATTGGTCTTCTAACACTAGATGCAACATTCATTCCTGTAGAAGATAAATCATGCTTAGCCTCATTTGTTTGTGATTCATGAGTTGTGACAACTTTGTACATTCCAGGTGCTATGACATTTTTGTTTGAATTCATCTCACTTTGTTTGGCAGGTGAAGTCTGTAAAGTGACTAGTTTTTGACACGACATGGTTTTCTTTTGATTTTTGAACATCTGTTTTTTTAATAACGTGTTTATTTAATGGTGTGACACAAAGAAGAGGTTGAGAACCATTTGTCTTGTCAAACTTAGTATTTACAGACTTACCTTTTTCAGCATTTATCAGTCTAGAATTTAATTCAGATATGGTAAACAACAGATTTTGATTCTCAGCATGAATAGCACCATATGCATATGTTTTCTCAGAGACATGAGCAATTAATTCGTCCATTTTTTTTGAGTTTGAGACCGTGTCTTTTTGATTGAATTAAAAAGCTTTTGATATTATAATTTGACATTGTCATGTCTTTTATCAAAGATTGCACCGTAAAATCCAAAGACACGTTCTCATCTTCAAGTTTTTCCATTTTTGAAATCCAAGAATAATCAAGAGGATTTGTGTTTTTATTCTTAAAACTTGAATCCTATTTATGTTTTTCTTTTTCATGATGTAACTTTAATTCAAAATCAACACTTTGCTTTTCACACCTTTGAACATCTTTTTTTTCATGAATTTTTATTCTTGCTTGCAAACCCTCTTGAATCTCAATGGATTTCTTTTTAAGTTTTTCAATTTCAGCATGGAGTGAATTGTCTACACATTTATGATTTAACAACACACTTAATTCAACTTCATGCTTGAGAGATGCTTCCAAAAGTTAATCTTTCAAAAAATTATTTTGCTTCTCTAGTTCACAAAGTTCACTTTTTGTAGACTCAAAAACATCTTTCATCTCTTTTACATCCCTCTGAAATAGTGTCTTAAAGAATTCAAAATAGAACTGCAACTCATTTACAATTGGTTTGAGTTGATCTTGACAAAAATCATTGAGTTGTATTTCTTCAGGTGATGTATAAAAAATGCTTGCTCTTTTACAGTTTTTTTGAATTAATTCAGACAACCTTTGAAAACAATTTTTTATTTTATCTAATTCAATGATCAAAGGTGACTCACTCGGCATTGATGCCGGGATAGAAGGAGTTGCATTTGAATTCTTGTCAGAAGAAATAAAAGAAGATGGAAAACCATGAAATTGAATAATTTGTTTTCAAAATCCCAATTCATGATAAAACCGTGAAATTGTGGTTTTAACACTTTGTAAGCGTATTCCCGAGAGTAAATTCACTAAGTCCTTATTCATACTTTTCGATAAAAACCGAAAATGTATGAAAACTTATAAAACTCGATCTTTAACCGAGTTTATCAATAATCTCCTAATATACGATTTTTGATAAAACTGAAAATGCGTATATATCTATTACAATACTTTTCTATTGAGAAACTAAGAGTAATAAGCAAAGACTATCAGAAAAACGATCCGAGAATACAAAAATCACTTCCGAGAATGCTGAAATACTTCCGAGAATGGTAGAATAGTACTGAAAATGAAAACTCCACAAAACTTCGTCACGTCAAATCCAATATAATACTCGATTACGTCCAAAAACTCAAAATAACTGCTAAATCACAACTCGAAAGCTCAAGAATCTCAACCGAATCCACTGAATATCATCTTGAGGTTCTCGGACGTGTATTAGCTCACAAATTGAATCACTCTAATCCTTTAATGGCGTCTGATACCACTTGTTAGGTCTTGTTTATCTTGAATCATACATAATCAACCATGGAAGCTTGGAGAGAATAGTAGAGGATGGCAAGTATTCAAATTTCAAATGTTATTAAATGGAGTGAAAAAGGAAAAGTTTATTACAAGGCATCATCTTTTAATGATGATTAGAAGGCGTTATTATAAGAGAAGGAAGGAGGCTTCCCTTCCTTTATTTTTCACTTCTAGTCCCTATTCTTTGGCAATTATGCTATTTCTTACTTTTAGCATAATATATCTTATTACAAACTACTTTATTCTAAACAAAATAAAGACTAATAACTAAATCACATAATCGACACTTTTTATGAACGTAACACACCCACATCTTAAAAGGAATTTTATTCCAATAGCAGTTGCAACAAAGTCAGGACAAGTTCCAGTTAATGCTGCTAAGCAAAGCTCTCCAATAGCAGCAACATCAATTAGTATTGCCAAGCCTGTTAATACTGTTTCCCCTAAATTAAAAGTGAACGATGCATTACCCACAACATATTCTTATTTTAAAGCACATTCACCGGTAATAAGGGCTTTTAACTAAAAATCAGCAGCTAAAACCAATAATTTTAATGAAAAAGTTAATACTGCTAGGGTTAACAATGTAACAACTGCTGAGCCAAAAGCAGTAGTTAGTGCTACTGTGGGAAATAGGAAAAATGTTGTTAAGTCCTCAGCATGCTGGATTTGGAGACCAACAAAAATTGTTATTGACCATAACTCCAAAGATAGTGGATCATACATGTTTAAAAGATTTGATTATGCTGATCTACAAGGTAGACTCAAGTCAGTAATGGCTTAGGTCCCCAAGAGAAACGAATTCTCTTATTTTAAGTGCAGGGTAATCCACAATATACTTTACAGGATCCAGGGATTTTTGACAGTGGATGTTCTAGGCATATGAATGGAAACAAGTCCTTTCTTATAGATTATCAAGAGATTGATGGTGGATTTGTTGCATTTGCAGGAAGTGCTAAAGAGGTAAAATTACTGGTAAAGGTTAAATTAGGACTGGAAAATTAGATTTTGAAGATGTGTATTTTGTGAAGGAACTTAAGTTTAACCTTTTCAGTGTCTCACAAATATGTGACAAGAAAAATAATGTTCTTTTTACTGACACTGAATGTGTTGTTCTTTCTCCTGACTTTAAGCTTCTTGATGAAAGTCAAGTCTTGCTTAAAGTTCCTAGAAACAACAACATGTACAGTTTTGATTTAAAGAATGTTGTTCCATTAGGAGGTCTAACTTGTTTATTTGCAAAGGACACTTTAGATGAGTCTAATTTATAGCATAGAAGGCTTGGTCATATAAACTTTAAAACTATAAACAAACTTGTGAGGGGAAACCTTGTGAGAGGTTTGCTTTCAAAGCTTTTTGAAAATGACCAAACATGTGTTGCTTGTCAGAAGGGAAAGCAACACAAAGCCTCCTGTAAGACCAAGACTGTGAGCTCTATTTCTAAACCTTTACAGTTATTACACATGGATTTATTTGGCCCAGTTTCTATGAAGAGTATAAATAAAAAGTCTTACTGCCTAGTTATCACTGATGACTTTAGAAGATTCAGTTGGGTTTTCTTTTTGGCCACTAAGAATGAGACTCCTAAGATCCTTAAGAACTTCATAACTGGCATAGAAAACCAAACATACCATAAAGTTAAAATAATCAGATGTGATAATGGAAATGAATTCAAGAATAGAATTATGAATGAGTTCTGTGAAATGAAAGGTATTAGGAGGAAATTTAGTGTTGCTAGGACTCCTTAGCAAAATGGTGTTGCTGAGAAGAAAAATAGGACACTAATAGAGGCAGCTAGGACTATGCTAGCAGATTCCAAATTGCCAACTAGCTTTTAGGCTGAAGCAGTTAATACTACTTGCTATGTCCAAAATAGGGTGTTAGTTATCAAGCCTCACAACAAGACCCCTTATGAACTTTTTCTAGGTAGAAAACTTGCCTTAAGCTTCATGAGACCATTTGGGTGTCCTATTATAATCCTAAATACCTTAGATCACCTAGGTAAGTTTGATGTAAATTATGATGATGAATTCTTTGTAGGATACTCTATCAGTAGTAAAGCATTTAGAGTATTTAACGCTAGAACTAGATTTGTAGAGGAGAACCTGCACATAAATTTTCTTGAAAATAAACCAAATGTTGCAGGAACTGAACCTAACTGGATGTTTGATATTGATACTCTAACCATGTCTATGAATTATCAACCAGTTTTTGCAGGGAATCAAACTAATGGTAATACAGGTACCAAAGCAAATATTGATGAAGGACAAGGAGGAATGAAGACAGTTCCTGGTCCATAATATGTACTCCTACCATTTTTGACTTCTGATTCTCAAAGTCCAAAGAGCTCAGAATATGATGTTGCTGATGATGCTGGAAAGAAGAATGGAGTTCTGGATCTAGCAAAAGAAGATGACAAAAGTGGTCAAGGGGAGGCTACTAACACTAACAATACTAACAGACTTAATACTGTTGGTTCATCAATTAATACTGTTAGTTCTTCTTTTACTAATATGGATCCAGGAAGAGAAAAATCCCAAAGGAATGAGTTTGAAAGTGTGTTTGGACAAGACAAGGATGCTAATGGCAATAGTATCTATAGGATGTTCACTCCTGTTAATGTTGCTGGATCCTCTTGTGATAATCTTGGTGGATCAATCCCTGTTAATGCTGCTACTCTTCCCAATACTGATCTTCCTACTGATCCTTCTCATGCGTGAAAAATTGATGGTATTTCAGTCGTTTCTAGCAACGAACCACGAATCTAAATGTAGGTAGTGTCTGTTGGTATTTTATACTAACCTTTAGATGATTTGCCAGTTTTAGTTTTAAATTTACATAGCATTCTCCTTTTTTTATTGTTCTATGTGTTTAACTAAAATTTGATTATTATAAAATAAATTGATTGTTGTAACATAAAAGATGAATATGGGCTAATAATTAGAATTGGTTGGTCTTATGATACTTCAAGCCATTAGCTAACGTTTGATTGATGTATTTGGGATATTAATGAATTAAACATTAGATAGGAATTCAAAATCTATAGTGAGAAGTAGGACTTTTGTAGGATACGTTTTGTTGTTAAAAAAGGATACGTTTAGTGCAAATTTTTATGAAACAAGTAGGGTATATTGGTCAGTTAGAGTTATTGATAACAAGAAAAATAAAGAGGAGAGTTATATTGGATACCAAAAAAAGGTTGGATACTTGGGGACTCATCCACATCATCCATCTAAAAAGAAATCAATGGTTGTGATTAACAGCATTTAATTATTTCACCTATTTTTTAAAATTTAAATATCTCATAAACCGTTAATCGTTAAGCAAAAAAAAATACCATCACGACGAGCATTTAATTATCTTTCTATAGATATGCACTTTGATATACTTTCGACAAAAAAAAATTTACGCTTTTTTCACGTCTTTTTCATCTTTTTTCCACGTTTTTTCTAGATTTTTTTAGATTTTTCACGTTTTTCACTTTTTTTTACGTTTTTCACCTTTTTTTTTTTACGTTTTTCACGTTTTTTCGTGAAAAAGTTTTTTTTTGTTTTTTCCGTTTTTCTCTTTTTTTTCCGTTGTTGAAATTTGCATTAAAAATCATATATGATATAACACTAATATCATATATGATTTAACACTATCATATATGATTTAACACTAACATCATATATGATTTAATAGTAAATCTAAATATTATATATGATTCTCATGCAAGTTTCAACGAGAAAAAGTTGAAAAAAATATGAAAAAACATGAAAAAACGTGAAAAAAACGGATTTTTTTTGTCGAAAGTATATCAAAGTGAGAAAACGTGGAAAAAAAGTGAAAAAAGTGAAAAAACCGTCAAAAAAGGTGAAAAAATTTGAAAAAAACGTGACAAAAACTTGAATTTTTTTTTTGTCGAAAGTATATCAAAGTGGATATCTAAATTCCCCAAAATCAAAATTCACCAAAACAGTCAAACTTAATAAAAAACAATACCAAATTCCCCAAAATCAAAATTCACCAAAACCTAACCCTCAATCGATTGATGTTCTTGGCATGGAAATGGCTAATCCACCTGAGATATTTAATGCTAAAGTGGGTTTAAAGTCAAAGATGCACTTATTATCCATGATTAAAGGTAAGTTGCAACCCAACAAAAAACGCGAAATTATGTTTAGGAATAGTGTGTTTGGTAGGTGGTTAGATATTACAAGTAACCCAAATGATAAATACTTTTTAAATTATGTTCTGCAACACCAAGTGTATGTTCCACAGCCAAGTAATGAGTGCCCGCCAATGGTTTTCAAAATTGGTGATCACAAACTCAATTTGGTCGGAATGAGTTTTGTTTAATTACCGAATTTAGATGTGGTAATGTATCTATAATATATAGTGAGAAAAGCCCTTTTTGTGACTGGGTTTTTCTAGAAAAAAACTTATCGAAAAATGAAGAATGTCAAAGGGCATAAGGAGCTGTTTGGAGATTAATTTCTAATGCAGAAGTGTGAGCTAAATTGGATTATTATGATGCTGTAAGGGTTTGTTTACTGGTTGTGAAGGAGATTGTTTTTATGGGATGTGAAGAATTTTTAAACGTTTCTCTACATATATTAACCCTAGTTGAGGATTTATTTGCATGGGATGCATATCCATAGGGAGAATACATGTGGACTTATTTTTATCAAAGGACCTTGAATGTGGTCCCAAAGCATGTTGAGATGAATATGAAGTGTAAGAAACAATCAAGCAAAAAGATGGCAACATACAATCTTAATTGTTTTTTTTGGGCTCTAAAGGTAAGTCTAAACTTTGTCTGTTTACTTAATTTGTTATTTAAATTATATGATTTGTTTTGTCATTGGTACCCTTTTAAACTTAGATATGGATTTTGGAAAGTTACCCCAACAACATGTTATGGTGGACCAAACAACCTGACATAATTCCTCGTGATCTTGCTTGGTCAAACTGTAAATTTTTTGAAAAAATAGATTACCATCATTTGTTTGCCCCGGTAATATTTTCATTTTCTTATTTGAATGCAAATGTCGTTCATTGTTTTAAACGTATTTTATATTAATACCACATGTATAATATTTGTTGCATAGCCTTAAATTCCAATCCTTGAGCTTACACCAACAAATAAAGAGTTGAAGCAACCCTGGCTTATTCGTAGTTTTTCATATATTAGAGGAGATGACGCGCCTTTTATTCAAGCAGTGATACCAGGTCAAAATGTAGACAAAGCACCCATTGTTAATGAACAATCAGATGAAATTGATGAACAATCAGGTGCCATAGATGATCATGAACCGGCTGCTCCCACCGATTCAAATAACTTATTTGATGATTATGATTCCTTTTTTAAAGAAGTGATAGATGTTAGACCAGATCTTGTGGGAAGGGTTGATAAGTTGAGAACAAAACTTGTTCAAACACTAACATCTAATGTAAGTCCATTTCATAAACCCTTATGCACATATATTATATATTATATATTTACAAATTCAGTAACTTTTACAAATATGACTTTTTTAGCCATCAAGGGCAACCCTATGTGATGATTCCCTTAAACAGAATGATTCCAATGGTGAACCACTTAACTGTTATTATCAAGAGTCACAACAAGGTTCATTGCAAAACTTAGTTAAAGCATTGGAAAGTGAGTTGGAACCCGATGTATCTTGCCTTCAAGTTGATAATTTTGATGTGGCACGGTTTGATGATGCAGTGAAAGTAAGTTTACTTAAACTGTACTATTCAAATTTGTATTAAACTACAACTTTAATCAGGTTTTTGAAATAGTGTCGTTGATCACATTCAATTTTGTATAGGATAATGATGAGATGGAACATGCCATAGATGTTGATAATGAAGAAGGGAAGTATTGTTTAGATGATATGTCGATTGGTTTTGAAGAAGATAAGTCTAATGGGGAGATCAAGGTAACTCTATATCAAGAAGATCGTAACCCCTTGTGTGTCAAAATGGATGTTGTTGTAGAAGAAAACACACCAACTACCGAAAGTAGCCCAGTTATCAAAACTATAGTGGTTGACAGTACATTGAAGGTAAAATGATTTTTTTTATAATGTATTACAAAAATTTATGTATTAAATCCATTGCAATTAACATTATAAATTTGGCTTGTAGGAAAAAAGGTCAATCTTGATCAGTGCATCTTAGATGTAATGGATATGTCCGAAGAAGACGTTTACAATATACCAGTGTTGAAAAATGGTTTTGGTGTTGTTCAAAGGAAGAGGAAACCAGGTCCGGCTCTCTAATCACCATATGAGCAGCAAAAACTAACAACAAAACTTCGCCAAAAAGGCAAACAATTACAAGTCAACTTTTGGGATCAATTGAATTCCCTGATGAGTCTGAGATTGATGTTGAAGACCATGAAAATATAGAATCAACCGAGTACGACAGTGAAACAATGGCACCTTTTACCGAGGTATATTATGATGTATGTTTAACTTTATCTCTGCCAACTAAATACTTACATTAAATTAACTTTATCACGATCTAAGGCGACACAAAAAGTGTAACCTTTACAAAGTAATTGTGCCTGGTTATATTAAAACATTGTTGAAGAATATAAAATCAGGACAACCTACCAAACTGTTCAAATTGGTTTGGGATCCATATGGCATTGTTGTTGATGATTAATTCTGGTTAGCTTTTCTGGGTTTGGAGGAAAAAAATAGAGGGTGGTTCACAGACATTGTAATTTCTTGATTTTTTTGTACTATATATGATTATAAAAAACATGTGAAGAACCAGTGACATCCTGATTTGTATTATTCACAGCATATAGAGCTTTGGGTGGAGTTGTTGTGGCGGTTTAGAGCACCAGATGCAGATTGGGCACTAGCAGGCCCACATTTTTGTCCAGCCATACTTGGCGGTGGTATGCCTGTTTACATTTCAAAAGTGAAAGGACGTTGTGTGCCATGGACTGATGTAGAAAAGGTTAGTGAATCAAAACATACCCATCTAATTTCCAACTAGCTTGGCATTATTGTGATAATTTAGGCTTAAGTTTATGGTATTTATCAATATAGGTATATTTCCCTTTGAATCAACCCGAAGTGCATTGGGCTCTTGCAGAGCTGCATCTCCGTACAGGTGTAATAATCATTATGATTCAATGACCCCCCAGAAAAGAAACAAAAATGCCCCAATAGTTGAGAATAGAAAGTGTGGATAGATATGAGGGAAACAATGTCAAAACAGTTACCATTGTTCCTGGATAAGATAGGAGTGTTAAAAAGGAAAGGGTTACTACTTGGGGATTATAAGATCACATTTCAGTTTGAAGAAAAAGTCCCACATCAAGGTTCCGTATATGGAGACTATGGAGTATGGGTCTGTCTCTTGTTATACAGATTGACTCATAAGATTCCATTGGTTTTTGGTGACCCTCTTCAGGTAGCACTTGCATATCGTAAACGCATGCTTGCGTACTAATAGAAATACAAGGTTAGTTTCCAGTTACCTGTGTATGAAAGCAGTTAGGTTTGGTGTTAGCTTGGTTGTGTTATCCCACTACAATCCTATGTTTTGTTAAGTAAGTTATTATGAACTTTGTGTACTGTATAATAAAATTAACTATATTAATCGAACAAGGTTTTTATTTCATTATGGAAAACACAATGACACATAAACAAAATAATAAAAACATAAACATAAATATTTTGGTTGTTCCGATACAATCAGACTTTGAATTTTCCAAATGATCCATGTTCCTTAAACTTTGTTTCAAGCTTCTGTTCTCCATATAGAGGTTGTAAAGCAATTCCTTGTAGTATTCCGAAGGCAGTTCGTAATCTAGAAAACCATAAACGTTGCATTTTGCATCTTTATCCTGAAAAAATGACATAATTTGTTAGATAAGAAAAAAGTTACTTAAACTTTACAAAATAATTAAAAATTATATGTAATCCCCTTTTCTAAGCTCATGTTCAACATTCTTGTTGGATCGATTATAGCCATCAATTAAATATTCAAACAAATAGGTAGAGCGGATCTGTTGATCCCAATGAATAAATCTTTCTAGCCTGTTAAGGGTGGTAGCTAATCTGGATAGATCCAAACTAACTACAAGAGAAACAATGACTATGAACAATATAAGTTATGCCGAAACTAACTTATACTGCTAAAAAGAACAATGAATAAAACAGAACTTTGATTACTATTAATCTGCTAGGTTACAAATTACCAACTATGAATATTTGTAAAACTTGTATCTCTAACTAGTGCCGTAGGGTTCCTTTTATACACCAAGGAAACCCTAATGGACTTATAAAATGCGTTAAGTGATCATGCATATCTATTCCTAATATATCTCATGCATATCACTTAAGCAGTACTATCTATATATGCTAGCAGTACTAACTTACTACTAACAGTACTAACTCTATCTACTTACCAGTAATTAACAGATTACTACAGTACTAACTAACTAACATTAACATAACCTAACTCAGAAAACATAATTTCCTAACAGAATCCTCCCCTAAACAGATGTTCATCTTTGTTAACCTTCATGTTTCTTCTTCCGTTTGAGCTTCTTTAAACACCTAGAGGAATATCTAAACATAACATGTTACTCTTTAAATAATCTTCTCTTTGATGAACTTGAGCTCTTTTGTTTTACTTTGTAATCGGAAATTCTTTAACTTTCTAGTCTTTGTCCATCATCACAAGATCATTAGCAAACTCAGCAACACCATCTAGTTGGCCTTGTAGTTTTGGCAAACTATCAGCCATAAACGGATTTGATGCTTCTTTACCAGTAGCTGTTTGCTCTGGAATAGCCAATGCTTCATTGTAACAACATGGTGCATTGATAACCATATAGTTTTGAGTAAACTATCAACTATCAATGGATTTGAGAAGTCTTTACCAAGAGCCATTTACTTTGGACTAGCCAACTCTTTACTGTGAAGCATGGTGAGTTGAGAACCATATAGTTTTTGGCAAACTATCAGCCATTAATGGATTTGAGAAGTCTTTACCAGAAGCCGTTTGCTTTGGACTAGCGAGTTCTTGATGTCTGTTAGACATGGTGAACTGTTGACCATTTGTTGTATGGTGATGAAACCAACACTTAAATATCCTTCTCTCCTCTATCATGGCTTCCAGCTTCATCAATCTGCTTTTGAATAAATCTAAGCAGATCATAAGCACTATCACTTGCAGACTTAGCTATCAACTTTAAAGACATCATCCTCTCAAGTGTTTATTTTGTGAGTGGATATTTCCTCTCTGCAAGCATATGAATCTCAGTACCATCTTCCAGAGTCAAAGTATGAACCTCACAATTCTCATAGAAATTCCAGCTCTTAAGATTCTATCTTTCTTGATTCTGCCTGAGTTCTTCTGTATTTGCATCAAACATTGTCCTTAAATCTCCCCACAGAACTAGATCAACACCTTCTAGGGTAATTATTTCAAACCTCTGCATCACCAGGTTATATAACTCTACAAGATCTAGCCTATCAAACCTTGTTACCTATTATCAAAAAGTTTTAAATCCATCCAGTAGCTTCATCAATCCTAAGAATGATACTTAGCTGTAGTAGATACTCCCTGCTCCATGTCTGTCATAATGATAGAACTTTAATTCCTAGTTAATAATTGGAAATCTCTTCTCCAAGACTTCATAATCTATCATTCCTTCTTTATCTGGAACTATTTTCAGAAAAGTCTTTAGATCCTTTTATTCTTCAAGGTTAGACTCTGTCTTCTTCCTCTTAGACATTATTTTCATTCTTGGACCTCCTTTTCTCTTCTTTGAAACATCTAAAACTCTTTCTCCTGCATCTTCCTTGTTCATACTTTCAATCTTAGTATTGTCGGGTTCTTGAGAACCCT
Organism: Tanacetum coccineum; assembly: GCA_026074375.1. Lineage (NCBI taxonomy): Eukaryota > Viridiplantae > Streptophyta > Magnoliopsida > Asterales > Asteraceae > Tanacetum > Tanacetum coccineum. The sequence continues at coordinate 84,679 of BQNB010003882.1, forward strand.
CCTCCTTCTTTGAAGTATCATCACCACTGCCTCTGTACTATCTTATACTTGCATCAACTGAATCCATAGGTTTTAAGTCAGCAATTTTTCTTTTTTTGTCTTTCATACATAGCTTGGATTTATTCAAATGTCTTTGCTTTCAGCTGAGAGTATTTGTAACCACCCATATTCTTCAGATATGTCATCATTAAATTCCTTAGTTGAGATTTAGTTAGTGGTCTACTTCTAATCTTAGCAGCTCTTTGTGCAGCTCTGAATTTTCTTTGTGCAGCAATTGTTTCAGCCAAGAACTTTGCTCTTTCTTTAAAAATTGTTTTCGTCCTCTCTTTCTTTCCGTTAGACTTAGTGCTGCAAACAATGCATCAGCATCAATGCCTGCATTGAAACATTTTCATTATAGCAACTCTAGAAGCTTCTTCTTGTGCTACTTTTTCTTCTTGTATTCTTGCAATCTCAACCAATTCTTCCTCATGTAACTTGTGAGCCAATTCTTTATCTCTCTCAAGTCAATATAATCCCATTGATCTTTTCTCATATCCTTGACAAGGTTTCTTCCTCAACTAGGATGACCTTTTACTTATCTTTAGGATCAATGGATGGGAAAGTGTTTGAGTGATGTTATTGATGGGTACAGGTCTTGAAGAATCTTCCAACATCTTTAAATGGCCGCTCCTTTATCCTTGGCTTCTCATTCTTTCATCTTTATCAAAGTTTTGAGCCATATAATATCTTCATCATCACAATATACTATGTATGTTGTAGGAGGAGTTCTAGGCTCAACAACACTAACTTCATGATCAGCAGTACTAATAGTTATACCCTGCAGTATTAACTGGTGCATAAGCAGTATGAACTTCTGGCTTAGCAGTATCAATATTTGGCCTAGCAGTATCAACTTCTGGCCTAGCAGTACTAACTGTGCTACCTCCTTTTTTCCAAACCTCACAACCCTTGTCCTTTCATAATTACTTTAGTATCAACATTCCAAATAAGGCTCCTCAAATCTCATAGCTTTGCCTCCCCTCATTCAGACTTCCTCTGTTTCCATTTAGTCCACACCAAGAGTCTAAATCAAGGACATCAAAGGCATCCAGAGATGGTTTTGATTTGGCATTTTTCCTCCACGGTTTGGATACAAACTCCTTCTTTCCCAACCTTTTCTTGATAGATAACCTTTGCACACTCTTTAACCATGCTCTGTGGTATGAGATGCTAGGCTTACACTTCTTCCTCTACTTCTTAATTAATTCTTTTCTTCAATTTAAAGATCTCTGCAGCTTGAGCATCTTTAGCTTTTTGTAGATCAAGAACCTGTTGAGACAACAAAGTACAAGTGTTATGTAAAACCTGTAGGTTCAGTCCACCCTTAGCTCTTTCAGAATAGTGTACCACCACTGAATGGGTCTATCATTGGAATGACTCCAACCTGATCCCAATTTACTTCCCAGTTAGTGCCCTCTAAAGAGTCTCTAGGGACTTGGGTAGTGTCAGGTCTATATGATGATTCAGTCACAAAGGGTTGGTCTCCTATACTAGGTTGAGTAGGAGAGGGTGTTGGTTGGGGTTCATTAGGTTGTGCCGAACCTTCCACCTGCTCCATCTACTACACTTTTGCCAACATTATTATGAAATAAAGTTGTAACATGGGCCTGAAAAGTGTATTTCTTGCTATTTCCATATTAGAGAAAACCTTTTTGGTAAGAGGACTGGTATTAAAGGTTATCCAAAGGGGCAGGTAGGTTTAAAAGTTGGTTATTTAAAAACACTTGAACAAATCTTGGATACATTAAGAATTACTTCTTAGCATCCAAGTTCCTTATCATACCCTCAAAAATCATCCTAGAAAAATTAATTTTTCTATATGTAGCTAAGCAAATCAGTGCAGATGTAATATTTGTAGGAAATTGATCCCAAGAAGTACTTTTTGAACCAAGGCAGTGAATTAGGGTATGAATTAGGTACTTCCATTGTGGAGAAAAGAAAGCTTTTTGAAAAGTAAGAATTGTAAGATCTCCCTCATATCCCATCAATTGAAGGTTTACATACATCACTTGATTTTTTAGACCATCAATTCCATCCACATCTGAAATAGAAGATCTCTCGTCTAATAGATCTTCAGAAAAGAAACATTCTTGCCAGCAACTTTGGCTCTAATGTAACTAACATTATTGACTGTTTTGGAAGATACAGTATTCCAAAACAGTTCAATAAGGGATGATAGAGATATTAGGACTTTCTAGTGAGAGAATAGTAAATCGAGCTTCGGTAAGGAAGTCCACTATCCTCATTGGATTGAGCATTCCCGGTTTAGTTTTCCCTCCAAAACAATCAGACCATATTTATGCTTAGGGCAAGCACGAGAGCAGCCATGGAGGTGTAATTGATGATTGTCAATGATTAGAGGGATTAGGGTTTGTGATATGAGAGCGTGGGAGAGAGATTGGTGAGTAAATTATGTGTTGGAGAACGGTTTATATAGGTTTCAAGTAAACCCAGTGGCAAAGAAACTACAATTTTACACTTTGAATCCCTATCTCCTCTGTTTCTAACGGTAACTTAACAGTACTAAGGTTTGCCTGGCAGTACTAAGTTTTGGCCTGGCAGTACTAACTTTTTGCCTACCAGTATTAACCAAAACGGGCAGCACTAACTAACTTAGTACCATATGTAGCTCTCAATCCTCATCCCAAAGAACATAATGAACCTTAACATCATTTTCCAAACTGTACAACAAATCAACCTGCCATTTTGCCTCCCCTAAACTAATGCAACTATAGGTTGATCATTCCAATGCTAACAATTAAGAAATTGAATCTGCTAACATCAAAAGCTTTGGTTAAAAGATCAGCCACAGTTATCATCAAATGTGAATCTTAAGCACCTGGATAAGCTATTCTCTCATAAGCAACCCTAATGAAGTGGTGCCTAAAAGTGTGGGGAGAGTAATTGACATATATGCTTATGTTTTGTAGTAAAATACTGATTCTTTACAATGCATATTGTGCTTTCATTATCAATGTAGATCTTTGTGTTCATAAAATTAAACCCATAGTCTAACATTTGATTCTGAATCCACAATACTTGCCCACAGCAGTTGGCAGCAGCAACATAACTCCTCCTCAGTAGTAGAAGTAGCCATAATGTTTGATTCTTGTCTTTGCACTACCCTGAATAATCCTCCTGCCAAGAAATATGAACAACCTCGTAGTGATTCCTATCAGATTTGCTCAGCATAAGATGATACTCAATATATCAAAGCCTCAGTTTGGGTTTCCTTTGAGAACCAAAAGATCCTCTTCACAAGCAAGAAGAGTGAGGTTTTTTGGGAGTTGTACCTGAAACTCTAGAACAAGCACTATACTGCATCAATAATATCAGGCCTAGAAGCAGTCCAGTACAATAAAGTGAGGCTAATCATGGATCTATAAAAGAAAGTACATATCCACATCAATCACATCTTCCATCCTTGATCAATAGCTTTTGTGTCACAATAGAGAGGCTGGCAGTCTCCACGACTAACAAAATCAAACTTCTTCAGGATCTCTACAACATACTTATCCTGGCTTATGAAAATACCATCTTCTTTTTGCTTGACCTGTAATCCAAGAAAGAAGGTGAGCTCTCCCATAGAACTTATCTGGAATCTGCTCTTTATCAATGCCTCAAAGTCATCACACCAAGACTTCTTTGTGGAACCAAAAATAATATCATCTACATAAACTTGCACCAACATGATATCATTCTTGTCCTTCTTGATGAAAAGAGTTTGTCAATGGCTCCTCTTCTGTATCCACTCTTCATAAAGAAAGTAGATAAAGTAGCATACCAAGCTCTAGGAGCTTGGTGTAAACCATACAGAGCTTTTACAACTTTGTAGACCTTGTTAGGGAACTTAGGATCTACAAAACCTAGAGGTTAAGACACATACACTTCCTCATCAATTGTGCCATATAAGAAGGCACTTTTCACATCCATTTGAGAAACTATGAATCCCATATAAGAAGCAAAGGCCAAAAAGATCCTGATGGCTTCAATCCTAGCCACAGGAGCAAAAACCTCATCATATTCTATCCCTTCCTCTTGTCTATATCCCTGGGCAACCAACCTTGCCTTATTTCTAACTACAACACCTCTTTCATCTTTCTTATTCCTGTAAACCCATTTTGTCCCAATTGCCCTCTTTCCAAAAGGTAAATCAACCAGAATCCAAACTTTCTGAATCTTGAATTGCAGCAACTCTTTCTGCATGGCATTAACCCAACTTTTATCTTTAAGAGCTTGAGATATCTTCTTGGGTTCAATTTGAGAAAGGAAGTAAGCAAACAAACAGTGCTGGAAATCCTTGTGATTATTTCTTCTCTGCTTTTGAATATAGCTAACAAAAGCATGAGCTCCAGAACTTTTGTGTACTTTGCTCCTTGTCTGTACTGCTGAGGTTGGATTTCCAAGAATTTGAGTTGTAGGATGAATGGAGTGTATCCTTGATGTGGGAATAGGACTAACATTCATAGTGGTTTCTAAATTAGTGAAGTCAGCCACTGCACCCTCATCATCATAAGATGTATTGGTAAAAATCTCATCACTTGGATTGTCATAAATATCCTCAAGAGCAGGTATTTGAGAATCATCTTGGTCATTGTTGTTTAGATCAGGTCCACCAGCACTAAAAACATTTGAAGGACTGGCAGTACTAATTGGTGTGCTAACAGTATTAACTGTGTTAGTACTGGTAGCTCTAGCAGCTCCTGCTTGAAGAAGCAAATCCTTAGTACATTGAGCAAACTCCTTTCTAAAAGCTTCAGCTGCATCATTAGCCTCCTTTTCTTGTCTTTTAAGCCTTTCAAGCTCCTCCAAAAAGGCTTGATCCTCCTGATCTTTTGGCTCCTCATTTGTCTTTGGACCAGTATCCCCATTAGGCTTTTCATCTCCATTCTTTGCTTCTGAGCTCTTGACTGTTGAAGTATAAGAAGACCATAATAGCAGTACAAAGTATTCTTGAGCAGGTTCAGCTTCCATTTCAGAGTTTCCTGCATCAATATTATCTTGTGTACCTGCACTATGATTAGCTTCTTTTAGACCTGCAGTTTTGTTAACTTTATTTTCTGCAGTAACATGCTGATAGTTCATTGAATCAGTTAAATAATCAAGATCAAACAGCCAATTAGGTCCTTTTCCTGCAACATTAGGTTTATTTTCCAAAAAAATTATATGCAGATTTTCTTCAACCCTCTTGGTTTCTAAATTGTATACCCTAAAAGCCTTGCTATTTAGAGAATACCCAACTAAAAACCCTTCATCAGACTTTTCCTCAAACTTGCCCAGGTGGTCAATGGTATTCAAGATGGTCACATGACACCCAAAGGGTCTTATATAGCTTATGATTGGTATTTTACCAGTTATAAGTTCATAAGGTGTCTTGTTTTGAGGCTTGGTCACTAACACCCTATTAAGGACATAGCAAGCAGTACTAACTGCTTCAGCCCAAAAAGTGTTAGGTAAAAATGAATCTGCTAGCATTGTTCTAGCAGCCTCAATTAGGGTCATGTTCTTCCTCTCAGCAACTCCATTTTGTTGTGGAGTTCTGGCATTACTGTATTCTCTCTTGATCCCTTTTGACCCACAGAATTCAATAATGTCCCTGTTCTTGAATTCTGTACCATTATCACATCTAATAGTTTTAACCTTTTGATTTAATTGGTTCTCAATTTGTCTTATAAAGTCCTTAAGGATTCCACTAGTTTCATCCTTAGTTCTTAAAAAAGCACCCAACTAAACCTGCTAAAATCATCAGTGATAACAAGGCAATAAGTCTTATGGTTTATGCTCCTTACAGATGTGGGTCCAAATAAGTCCATATGTAAAAGCTGTAAGGGCTGACTAATAGAGCTCACTAATTTGGCCTTACAGGAGGCTTTGTGTTGCTTTCCTTTCTGACAAGCAACACAGGTGTGGTCATTTTGAAAAATCTTTGAAGGTAAACCTCTTACAAGGTTTCCCTTCATAAGTTTGTTTAAGTTTTTAAAGTTAACATGACCCAACCTCCTATGCCATTTGTTAGATTTATCAACTGTGGCCTTTGCAATCAAACAAGCTAAACCTCCACTAGGAACAATGTTCTCTAGGTTGAAACTGTACATATTATTTTGTCTGGGGACTCTAAGTAATACTTGATTTTCATCAGGCAACTTAAAGTCAGGGGAAAACACAAGACATTCAGTGTCTATGAAGAGAACCTTGTTCTTTTTGTCACACATCTGTGACACATAAAAGAGATTAAAATGTTATAGTTCTTTCACAAAGCACACATCCTCAAAATCTAACTTTCTAGTTTTTATTTTTCCTTTACCAGATATATAACCTTTACTACCTCCAAAAGCAACAGGGCCACCATTATAGTCTTGATATTCAACAAGGTAGGCTTTGTTCCCAGTCATGTGCCTGGAACATCCACTATCAACAATCCCTTTGTTCTTTAAAGCTTTTTGTGGATCATCCTGCACATCAAATAAGAGAAATTAGTTTCTCTTAGGGACCCAAGCCATTGCTGACTTGGGTCTGCCTAGTGGATCTTTAAAATTAACATTTTTATTAGAGTTTGATCCACTATTGTATTTGGAGACTTTGTTCCAGTAATGTCTTTTGGGTCTCCAATTACAACCTGCTGAGGCCTTAACAGCAGTTTCCCTATAGCCCCTAACAGCACTAACTGTTTTGTCCCCAGCAGTATTTACTTTATGATTTGTAAAATTTGCTTTTGGTGCTGTTGATTTATTAAATGGCCTTCTAATAGGTGAATGAGACTTATAAAAGTTATTTCTTTGTCTGATTTCATTCACAATGGGTCTTGTTTTCATTCACAATGGGTCTAACAGCTTTAACTTTCCTAGCAGCACTAGTTTATACTGCTTGACTATTAAAATTGTGGCTAGCAGTATTAACTGGTCATTCTAACATGTTCTAGATGAGGATTGCTGTTGGAACCATAACTGGTTTTGGGATTCAATCTTGGCACATTGTTCCACACTGGTCTATTCTACCCACATTGACAATTACCTCTCGTACCCTTCTTTTTGTTCTATTCAACATGTTTAGCCATTTTTTTCTTATGAAAGTACAACAATCCTAATTAGATGACTAAAAACTGCCACATACAAAACATGCACTTTTTAGTAACCCATATACACCAAGCCCAAACGTTTGATATTAAACCATTTCCAGGTCTCTCTTGTCAGCTTTGGAATTGGACATATATATGTTTTGTTCTTTAACAGTTTCACATTAGAGTGTTTACTTGCTTAATCAGTATCAATTAAAAGCAAAAAACAGGTTTTTCCTGTTCTTTTGAAGGTTGGAATAATATTTATCATAAATTTTGGACTCATACTCTCAATGATGGAGAGGCATCAGACCAAACTTTAAGGTTGACTAACAACTTTGAGGGTTCAACAACAACTGCGTTCAGGTACAGATTCAAGTGATTTCTACACTTAAAATTGGACATTAAGAGTCAAAATTACTGGTTTTGTTTTTTGAGTATCAAATTCACTAGTTTCAGTCTATTTTGGGACTATAGTGAACCATAGAGTCATCTATTATCCCTATCAGGTCTTGGAGAATGGCATTTATTATTTCCTGTTATTGGAGGGGGATCGCATGCATAGCTTCAACAGTAACAATATCTTTCATCGACAGGACTATCTTCCTACATCACTTGACCTACTTCAAATACACTTTGAAAAACTTCATTGTCTAATAACTTTAGACACCGGCATATCTTTGATCGACCCTTACCCACCCGTACAGATTTGTCCCCTTTTACTCATTTGGCTGTTTAGCAATTTACTAAGGCCCTTATAGATGAATCTTTGAAATTCTCAAGTTTGGTTTTTAATTCTTCTTTTCTTTTTATAGCTTCTGATAAAAGTTTCTTTATGATATGTAAGCACAATCAGTTTTATCATCTAATCATTTTCAGAACACTAATCTTTTACCTAATACTAAAGTTGTTGATTTTTCGATGAGTAACAAAAATTGAAGCCTGTACCTTTTTTATAATGCTTGAGTTATAGGCTTAGAATTTTATACTAGCATCTACCAAGTTGGTTTTACTTTGTTTATCATAGACTTTTTTAAGTGTATGGCATAAGATTCCAACATTCTTTAGCATAAGATGTGTATTTCAGTGTCTGAGCCTGAATTGCTGTAAGCCATCTAAGCAACAGATTCCGGTTCATCCTCGGCATGATCAGTCTTAATCAACAAACTTCTTTTCATGAGTTACCAAAGGTTTTTTTTATTTTTGGTCCCTCCTGGTTTTCTAGGTCTCTTCCATATGTCTGTTAATTTATATCAAGTGTTCACTTTTGATCTGCACTCTTTAGCACTTAATGCGCCTTTCTTGTGGTACATTGGTAGCTTTCTAGACTTTTGTTCTGTCAAATCCAATCTGGGTTCCTTGGCTATCAAAAATGCAGCTTCTCCCTGTCCTTCTTGTAGAACTCTTTAATCTATTGAACTTCATGGCTACTTGCCATTTCAGTCCAGATCTGTCTCTAAATCAAACTCATCAAGCTGCTCCTGATCTTCATGATCTAAATGTGGACCACTGGATTGATTAGCAAAGAATGAGTACATGAGTTTATCAGTGTTGATGAAGAGTTTTCCCTTTGTGAGTTGTAGCCAGAAGAAGTAGAAACCCCATAAGCATTACTAACATCATTATATGCTAGTGCTTTTCCAATAAAGAAAATAAAGGCCAACATTCTGGTGCACTAGAAGATGATCCAGTATAAGCCTTTAATATCCACTTCTCAAAGACTCAAAGATTGTTTAGTGATCATCATATACTTAGTCTATCCCTCCTGGCTTGGTCCTCATGGACTCAAGGTTACTTGGGGTCAGGAAGAGAAGAGTATAAGACGCTATATGGAGCTTATGATTGGGCATCTTCAGCGGGTCAGGACAGACCGCACCATGAATCTCAAGTTGACTCAGAAGACTCTAAAACCTGTCATAACCTTTGTGCAGTCCTTCTGATTTGGACACAGAAAAGCTTTCAAACTGTTGCTTTAAAATGTATTTCTGCATCTTCTTTGATTCATCATTGCCACCAAATCTGGATTTGATAGCATCCCACATATCTTTAGCATCTGTCCATCTGTGAAATTTGCTTAGTGGTATTTGGTAAAAGCCATAAGCATGGTGGTCTCCTTGACTTTTCTTTCCCTTTCTTGGCTATAAACTTTCATTGCAATTTTCAGGAGGGCAGAACCTTTATTACTCCATTTGTATCTGTTGAGACACTTACATGACCATTTCCTTTTTGTATGAACCCTTTCCCATATAGGGATAGTTGTTTGGCTCAAGTATGTTTCCATTTTTCATGCCCAGATGTCATTACTTGCCTTCTCAGGAATAGGGTAGTTGGAGGTTTAAATAGTTGGACACTGTGTGTTAAGCGGGCTTGTTGTTATTTGAGTTCTGTGGTGGTGGTGGTGGTGAATTTCATCTAATCTTACCCTGCATTGAATAGATATAAAAGGTCTTAAAATGTTTGTAACTGATGAGTTTTGGTTCTTCTTACTCAGAGTTTCTCAATAAGCTCTGATACCATTTGTTGATCCCAATCTGAATAGATCTTTCTAGCCTGTTAAGGGTGGTAGCTAATCTGGATATATCCAAACTAAATACAAGAGAAACAATGACTATGAACAATATAAGTTATGCGGAAACTAACTTATATTGCTAAGAAGAACAATAAATAAAACAGAACTTTGATTCCTATTAATATGCTAGGTTACATATTACTAACTATGTATTGGTGAAACTTATATATGAAACTTATATCTAACTAATGCCGTAGGGTTCCTTTTATACACCAAGGAAAACCATAATGGGCTTACAAAACGTGTGAAGATATAATGCATATCTATTCCTATAATAATTCATGCATATCTCCTAACCGTACTAACTAGCAATACTAACTTACTACTAACAACACTAACTATACTGGCAGTACTAACAATGTACTGGCAGTACTAACTATTTATAACTAACAATACTAACTACTTAGTCTATTTTCTTGAATCTATAATATTCTTCATCAGCAACACTAAGTAGAACTGGCAGTAGTAACTTGTATAAGTAGCAACACTAAGTTGTAGAAACTTCTGAAACCTAACAATTCATAGCCATATGCTCATACTCGACCGACAAATGTAAAGACATTATGAAAGCTCAAGTACATGTTTCAAGACTTTCGCTACTCTAATACCGCATGGCCTTCTTTAAGTGACGAAGTGTTAAAGTTAAAGAACTTCAAGAAAGATGACTATACAAGCTTTCAAGATCAAGAAAAGTATGAGCATGTCGGTCTGAAAGTCACAAGTACATAAGATGACAAAAGATCAAAAGATGATGATAAGAGATTATATTTGGCTGATGATCTCAAGAAGCTCAAAGATCACATTGTGACAACCGTGAGTTAAGCAGGTTAGTTTATACCTTTAGAAATGGCTAAGTGTTCATTTTGTATGTTTCTTATGTGCTATGTGCTCTATATGTACATTGAAGTGGTTTACATATGTGCATGATGTCCTTTTAGAGGTAAATGATTATCTTATTTTGTATGCATATGAGTTTGGTGTTAAGTATTCCATTTGTTCACGTGTGGTGATAATGGAAATGAAAGACGTGTTGCATGCATTGCTACGTCAATTCTTGGTTTTTAAGAGTTAAGCGTTTATAAGAAGTGTAATTTATTGGAAAGGAAGCATGTGAGTGAAATATGGAAGGTTGCAGTAAACATTCCATAAATAGAAAGTGAATTTGCGAAATGAAAGTTATTTTTAGGAAAGTTTATGTAAAGTAGCGTTTATCGTTTAAAAATGTCTTGACTTAAATAGATTGTTTTTTTATAAAACTTAAGGTAATGTAAGTAATGATGTAATAAATAAATTTAAAAATAAAAATAAATAAATGTATGTATATGTAGAAATCGGCCCAAGAAAAGGGAAAAAAAGAAAGAGATTTTGGGCCTTATCTTAGTAGTTGGGCTATGATTAGGATTTTAGTTAGTTAGATAAGGGATCCTTAAACCCTATGAATGACATAACTCAGCCCTCATAACCTTTATTTGTGTTGACCCATCCATAAGAACAAGGAGGAACCAAGATTTTGATCCAAGAACCCTCAAGATTTGGTTGTTAGGTGCTAGCATTCAAGGTAAGCATGTTAATCCTATCTAATTTATATATTCATGTAACATTTAATATGATGGATCTAGGGTTTATAGAAAATACAGAAAATAAAGGAACACTAATGATATAATAAGGATTAGGGTTAGTCTAGGGTTATGATCATGCATGTTTCATGTTAGGGTTTGCGTCAGATCTTGATTTAGGGTAAGGCAGATTTTAAGGCTTCGTTCACGGTGAATATCTCTTGATGGTAAATCGGGTTTTGAGGTGTTTCTAGTAGTCTAAACAGTTGCTCATTAAATATTACTTAACCACAAAAAGTTATCCTCAAATGTGTTTGAGGTCTGGAAGTTAGGTCCAAATGTTGATTACACATAAGAGTTGTTAAGCAGTAAATACGGGTCAGATTTAGGTCATGTTTGGAGTGACGTGAAACCCTAACTTAAATTTCTGAATTATGGGTTAGCCAAAACACGAAGTAAAGTTCTATATGTCTATAACTCCACAGGAAAATTAGCCTCTGAATAGTAGTTTCTTAAGTATGATTAATAAGTCACAACTTTTTAGTGCACGTGCTAGGTCCGAAGTGGATTGTTTTGAAGATGATTTTCTTTAGGAGTATTTGTTATGATGTAAATGGCTTTTGGGAATCAAATGGTAGTTAGAGAACACATAAAGGAACATAGATGATTTTTGGTATAATTTATAAAGGTCACCAAGTAAGGTTTTTAAGTTAGTCAAGACACACTAAAATTCTGTATTTTTGAATAAATTGTAGTTAACTAATGTAACGTGTTAATAAGGAGGTTAAGGTTGGGCATGGTATTGGGGTGACCCATGATGGTTAATCAAACCCTTATACATCCATCATATGATTTTTAAATAGGAATAAGCTTTTGGCTTAGTCGCGTGTAACACGTATTGTTTTGTTGTTTAGTTTTATGCAAGGATTTGGGAAGTTGCTTAAGCATCAAGTGAGTTTCATAGTCCCTCTTTTTACATTGCTTTTAAATTAAGATGGAAATGATGCAAATGGATTGGGTTTAATTAGGATCATATGGGTGTATTCGTTAGGGTTTAGATCGCTTTAGAATTTGATTTAGATTGGGGCAGAATTTAAGGTTGTGTCGTTCGGCTGATATCTCAATGATGGTAATAGATTTTGTCAAGTTTCCGGTGTCTATGACCTATCTCAGAGAGTCTAGTTTCCATAACATCTGGCCTCGAAAGTTTTTAAGGTCGGGAAGTCCTTCAAATGTTGGTTACGAGAAAGGTGGTCAAAATAGTAAATACGGGTCTGATTTAGGGCAGATTACAAGGTGTAAAACCCCCACTTAAAATTTGAATTTAGATTATACATTCTACAGTAGTTTAGTTTTATGTGTATATTAGAAATCCCCCAAAGGAGAGATTCTAATTTGGAGTCTAAGTATGCTTTTTAGATCCAAACTTTTTAGTGTGTAAACATATCCGAATTGGGACTGTTTTGAAGTTTGATTTTCTTAGGAGTACTTGTGCATGTAATTCTCTCTTGGGAATCATAAGGTAGTTAATATACTCAATATTGAACATAGGTGATTTTTGGTTTGAATTATGGAGGTCAGTAAGTAAGGGTTTTAAGTACGTTAGGTCGCGTTAAAATTCTGAAGTTTTGAACAAATTGTTACTAACTAGTGAAACTTGGTAATGAAGTGGTTAAAGTTGGGCATGGTGTCGGGGTGACACCATGTGTTGTGATGATATCCATTCTTGTTTCTGCCTCGCGTTTTCGCCTTGGCGGGGTGTGACAGATTGGTATCAGAGCCTTTGGTTATAGAGAAGTAGGTGGTTGAGCCTAGACTATAACCTAGGGGTCCTTCATGTAGATTCATTTAGGGCTTAAGTGTTTAATACTATAACTGCTATGCTTCCCCTCTATTTTTGCATAACTTATATATTTTATATTTTGCTAAGTTTTCATTTAGTTATTTTATCTACCATTATTTGATATAATATGTATTACTACCTTAGTATTTTAGCTATGTTTTTCCCTCACCCATAAGAAGTCTCGTTGGGGAATCGTTTTCCCAACTGGACTTAAGCGTTATAAGGAGCCTCTTGTGGAACCGAAGGATATAGGATAGTTGATCGTTTGTCGGATGCGCGTAATAAGGCTGGACCCGCGGAGTCGGGTGATTCTTGCGGAGGCAAAGTCAAACCCAAGCGAGGCCCAGCATAAGTTTATCCCGCCCTTTACCTCGTCATGTTGTTATTGATTATTTCGTATTTTGGAAGTCGTTGCGAGACTTTCGTTCCTTTATGTCGTTTTGACTTTATTTTTATATAGGTAAGTAGTTGTTTGATGGAGCATCCTTTATGTGTTAAGTTTGAGTGGTTTAAGATGTGAAATGTGGTATATGTGCTTAAATGTGAATTATGATTGATATGGGTAATCCTGGAAGTAAGTACACGTGTGAAAGGAGGCACTTATAATTATGGTGGCCAACATAATTATAAAGGCATCACACACGTAGACTTGTGACCATGATTGCATTTATTTGTGTTTGGTTGTAAGATGGTAGTGTAATATGTTTTTTTATTGATATGTGTATTTATGATAAGGATGGTGGTATGGGTAAAGAATTATTCTCTTATCCTAATTGGAGGATATGTTAAGTTGAGTTGTATAGATAGTAAGTTTCTCTTCTATCTAGTAATTGCGGATACCTAGTATTGCTTTTATAGAGGTTGTTCGTTTGCTCGGTTGTTTGTTCGGATTTCCTAAGTCTAAGCTTAGCATCCCTTCATCGTACTTTGTTAGTAAGGATACCTGATTTTCCTATTCGACGTCTCGATGTATATTGGTTGTTCGGAATCTGCTTTTTCGGATATAGCCGCGTTTCGTTAGTTCTTTCATTGCATTGATTACTCGTATGAGTATCAAAGGTTTCTTTTAAGCACTAATTGTTCCTAACATATTAGTGTGGATCATTACTCCCTTCTTTGTATATCCCTTGGTTTTCGTAACCCGTTGGCGACGTGTTAGTATCGATGCTTTTAGGTTTGCTCTGTTGATCGTTATTTTGGATAAGACCTTACGTTTTCTTTTGGGTACGTAACGTCTTGCATGAGTTTTCTTGTACGAGTTCGTTTGATTTTATTTTGAGTATATGGTTCCTGGTATTTTCTTTCGTTTTCAAACAATAGAATTGTGTTAGAGTCTGTACGGTGTTTTACGATCCCTGTTGGTATTATGGTGTCATTTGTTTGAGTAACATATTTCATAATTGATGTCTAATTATAAAAACTCTTTGGAAGTATTGTGTTAGTGTTTGAGAAAAACTGTGTTTAAAATGATCTTTGTAAAAAGAATATGTTTAAATGGTCTATACAAATAGGATATGAAAATTTTTAAGTGGTTTAATAAATTTTATTTTATTATAAAAAGCTGGTTTAAAGTGATTCATAGTGGTAAGGTACGATATACCATTAGATAACCATCTCTAGATTTTTTTATGACAACCAGAATGAATTTTTCAAAGATTACATTTAAGACAATTTTATTATTATTTAAAATGATTTTTTTTACTTAAAGTGACTTTCTTAATTTAAATTGATTTTTATAAAAACATTATTTAATTTGGTCTTTCGAGTAAAGTCGATAATTGGTATAAGAATTTCCGTCTTTCGTATTGATATTTTTTTATGTGTTCATTTGTCGTGGTACGTCTGTTGATTTTCTTTCGTTGCGTTTTCACTCGGTGCATATACGTATCCTTTCTTTCAAAGGATTCTTATGTCATTTGATCCACGTCTACTTGCATATGTGGAATCTCCTATATGCATTCTAGCCTTTGACTCGATATTCGTTTGTTATCCTATTCGATTGTTCGTAACCCTTGGAGTTCGTTGATACCGTTGAGTCGTGGAAGCTTTGATGTGCTTGTGGGAATGGACCGGTTGTCCAAGAGGAAGTTTGGGATAGTATGTCATGGGAAGGTGGTTAGGATACCGTTGGAAGGTGATGAGATACTTCGGGTTCATGGTGAACGTACTCAAGGAGTCGTGAAAACCTTAATGAACACTAAGGTAGGTGAATCGAAATTGAGTGGTATTTCCGTCGTACGAGACTTTATTGACGTGTTTCCGGAAGACTTGTCAATGACCACCGCAATGACAAGTTGAGTTCCGCGTAGACTTAGTTCCTGGAGCGACGCCAGTCGCGAAGTCTCCATATCGTCTAGCACCTTTGGAAATGCAAGAATTATCTGAACAACTTAAAGAGTTGCAAGACAAAGGTTTCATACGACCTAGTCATTTTCCGTAAGGAGCACCAGTGTTGTTTGTTAAGAAGAGGAGCATGGAGTTCATTTGAAGTTAGAGTTGGAATTACTGAGGAAGGAGAAGTTGTATGCTAAGGTTACTAGTGTGAGGCAGTGAAGAATTGGGAAGTACCTACGACACCATCCGAGATATGATTATTCTTAGGATTGGCAGGTTACCTACCTACGTTTCATCGCAAACTTTTCCAAGATTGTTAAACCCATTACTTCCCTAACTGAGAGGAATCAAAAGTATGAGTGGGGCGCAGAACGAAAAGAGGCTTTCTAGAATTTGAAGAATGATTGGTGTGACGCTTCGATTAATCGAATGTAGTGGTTGATGCGTTGAGTAGAAAGGGAGAGTAAAACTAAAACGAGTAAGAGCAATGTCCATGACTATCCAGTCAAGTGTTAAGGACAAGATATTGGCTACTCCAAGTGAGACGTCTAAGGTAGAGAATGCGCCAGCAAAAATAGTGACATGGACCAACAAATAGAAAAGAGGGCAGATGATGGTTAGTACTTTATGTATTAAATTGTATAGTGAGTATGAGTATGAAATTCGCTACCATCCAAGTAAAGCAAATGTGGTGACTGATGCGTTAAGTAGGAAGGAACGAGTGAAA
Source organism: Tanacetum coccineum (assembly GCA_026074375.1). Classification (NCBI taxonomy): domain Eukaryota; kingdom Viridiplantae; phylum Streptophyta; class Magnoliopsida; order Asterales; family Asteraceae; genus Tanacetum; species Tanacetum coccineum. The sequence goes on from BQNB010003882.1 coordinate 100,804, forward strand.
CCTAGACGTGTTCGAGCGATGGCTATGACCATTCAGTATGGAGTAAGAGAAATGATACTGACAGCCCAAAGTGAGGATTTCAAGCAAGAGAACGTACTCGCAGAAAGGTTACATGGTTTAGATCAACATATGGAAAGGAAAGAAGACGAGAGTTTGTATTTTATGGATCGTATGTAGGTTCCATTGGTAGGAAGTAAAATGGATGAGGCCTATGCATCAAGATAGTTGGTACATCCGAGAGCGGATAAGACGTACTATAACCTTGGAGACATGCATTGGTAGCCACGTGTAGAAAAGGGTATAGTTACCTATGTTAGAAATTGTTGGATTTGTTTAAGAGGTGAAAGCTGTGATGTCAAAGACTTTTGACTTGCTGCAACAGCCTGAGATACTTGAGTGAAAATAAGATAGAATCACCATGGATTTTATTACTAAATTTCCAAGGTCAAAGTAGTGAGTATAATGTGATTTGGACGATGGTCGATAAACTAACCAAGTTAGCTTATTTTCTAGCTATACAAGAATATTTCAAGTTGTGAAGTTGGCAAGGATTTATATTGATGAGATAATAGCAAGGAATGGAATTTTGGTGATGATCAACTCAGACTGAGATGGATGATTTACCCTGTAGTTTTGTCAGACGCTGTAGAAGGTGTTAGAGACGCGATTGGATTTGAGTACTGGGTAGCATCCTCAAACGGATGGACAAGTGAACGTATGATTCAGACTTTGGAAAATATAATAAGGGCATGTGTTATTGATTTTGGTGGTAGTTATCATTCGAGCATTTGGTGTGCTCCATTTGAAGCTTTACATGGAAGGAAATGTAGGTCGCTTATTCTATAGGCAGAGATTGGAGAGAGTAGTTTGATGGGGCATGAGTTAGTACTGGATACGACAGATAAGGTGGTATTGATAAAAGAAGAGCTCAAATCGGCAAGAGATCGTCAAAAGAGCTATGCGGATAAGAGACGTAAACCGTTAGAGTTTGAGGTGGGTGATAGAGTACTATTGAAGGTGTCGCCTTGGAAGGGCGTAGTGCGCTTTTGAAAGAAGGGTAAGTTGGCACCCAGATACGTAAGACCATTCGAGATCCTTGAAAGGATCGGCCCCGTAGCTTATCGGTTAAGATTACCCGAGGAGTTGAGTGGTGTACATGACACATTCCACGTGTCAAATTTGAAGAAGTGTTTGGCGGATGCTAATCTGCATGTGCCATTGAATGAAATAAAAATCGACAAGACCTTACGTTTTGTTGAGGAACCCGTAGAGATTATGGACTGTGAGATTAAGAAATTAAAGCGTAGTAAGATTTTTCTTTTCTTGTGAAAGTTCGTTGGAATTCAAAGCGTGGTCCCGAGTTCACTTGGGAACGCGAAGATTATATGAAGTCTAAGTATCCTCAGTTATTTGTTGATCGTGCTGTTGACTCGGCTAGTTAAATCTCGGGACGAGATTTCCCTAAGGAGGGGATAATGTGACAACTGTGAATTGAGCAGGTTGGTTTAAACCTTTAGATATGGCTAAGAGTTCATTTTTACGTGTTTAAGTGTTGAGCTATGTGAATTTATGTGGGCTAAGTGAGTTAATTATGTGCTTGATATCATTTTGAGGTGTTTGGGCATCTCATTTTGAGTGTGTTTGAGTTTGGTGTTAAGTATTCCATTTGTTCACGTGTGGTGATAATGGAAATGAAAGACGTGTTGCATGCATTGCTACGTCAATGGTTGTATAATTATGTGTTAAGCGTTTATGAGTAATGTGGCATATTGGAAATGAAATAAGTGAGTGAAATATAGAAGTTTGTAGCAAACTTTCTAAAAATAGAAAGTGGTTTGGTGAAATGAAAGTTATATTTAGAAAGTTTAGCAAGTAGCGTAAGTATAAAGGTTTACTCAAATTAGCTTAGGTTTTTGTAAAAAAATTAAGGTAATGATAATAATTAAGTAATTAATAAAAAAAAAATATATGTATAAATACATATTCGGCTGACTAGGGGTTTAAAAAAGAAAAAAAAGAAAAACAAAGCCCAATTTGATTAAAACTCTAATTAGGAAAGTATTTAATCAATATATATATTATAATAAACCCCAAGCAACGAAATTTTACACCCCATAGCAGCAATCGGTCGAACAAAAACAAGAAGAGAAGAGGAAAAAATTAGGGTTTGATATTTTGAAGAGAATTCAAGGATTTAAGGTATGTAGGTTTTCCAATTAGTTTGGTTATTGATTTAATTCATGTAACACATGTATATGATGGATCTAGGGTTTCTCATATTCTGTAAACTAAAGATAATATGCTAATTAGGGTTCTTAGTAATCAATTAGATGCGCGTTGGTATAATCGTTAGGGTTTAGATCACGTTAGAACTTGATTTAGATTAGGACATAATTTAGGGCTGTGTTGTTCGGCTGTTATCTCAATGATGGGAATAGATTTTGTCAAGTTTTCGGTGTCTATGATGTAGCTAAGAGAGTCTAGTTTCCAGAACATCCGGCCTCGAAAGTTTTTAATGATGGGAATAGGTTTTTGTAAAAAAATTAAGGTAATGGTATTTGGATTGTTTTGTTTCGTGTATGACATTACTTAGTAATGCAAGACTCCTCTATCTTGTGTTGGGTATTGTCATGACACATAGTGTCCATTTGATTATTTCCTTCATTTAGATTTCTCTATAGTAGACACCATTGTGTTGTGATGATATCCATGATGTTACGCCCCGTGTTTCCGCCTAGGCGGGGTGTGACAACCAAGATGGCTACCCTATTCACCGTCGAAGAGATAATAAGGTAACTTTTAAAAAGGGTACGTTCACATTAGATAACAGATATGTTGTGCCACACAACCGTTATCTGTTGCTAAAATACCAAGCACACATTAACGTTGAATGGTGCAATTGATCAAAAGCCATTAAGTACTTATTTAAGTACCTGAACAAAGGCCCGGACAGAGCAATGATAGTCATACAAGAAAACGTGCCAAATGGTCAGGCTGACACCACAGAGAAAGTGACAGTAGTCGACGAAATTAAAAACTACTTGAACTGCAGATATTTGGCACCATGTGAAGCTGTCTGGTGCATATTATCATTTGATATCCATTACTCCTACCCATCCGTGATGAAGCTAAATTTCCATCTGTCCAATCAACAGCCGGTGACTTTACGCGACTCCGATAACTTGCCAGCTTTGCTAGAAAAGGAAGGTATCAATGTTATAATGTTTACCTGTTGGTTCGCGTTGAATGAACGGCACCCACCAGCCAGGGCATGAACATATGTTGAGATTCAACAGTATTATGTGTGGTATGAACGGCTGAAAATGTGGAAGCCTCGAAAACAAAGGAAATGCATTGGTAGGATTGTTTACTCAACTCCAGCCTCAGGTGAGCGATACTTCTTACGGATGTTATTGAATGTCGTGAGGGGACTGCGAAATTTTGAAGAACTACTCACGGTAAACAAACAAGTGTGTTCAACGTTCAAGGAGGCATGTTTCACTTATGGCTTATTGAATGATGACAGGGAATGGACTCGAGCTATACAAGAAGCAAGTGTATGGGCATTAGGGCTACAATTACGTGACTTATTCGTGACCATTTTACTATTCTGTGATGTGATCCGCCCTCTAAAGCTATGGGAAGAAACTTGGGAAGTTTTATCAGAGGACATCCTGCACCAAAAACGCAAGCTCTATAAATACCCTGAGTTACAACTAACAGCTGAACAGATTCAAAATTATTGTTTGGTAGAAATTCAAGAGGTGGTGAATAGGAATGGAAGGAGTTTGGCAGAATTCTAGGACCTACCACGGCCAAATCCTAAATTGCTAACAAACATGGACAACCGTTTGATAAGGGAAGCACTAGAGTTTGATATGAATAAGAGAAAAATTGAACATCAACAACTACACTCCCAGTTAAACCCTGAACAACATTTAATCTACGAACAAGTTGTTGAATCCGTGCATAATAAAAAGGGCAATTTTTACTTTGTTTATAGGCCAGGTGGCACCGGTAAAACCTTTTTGTACAAAACTATCATTGCAAGGCTATGATCAGAGTGGGAAATTGTCCTTGTCGTTTCTTCTTCAGGTAAACCACTTTAAACATATTTAGTGTTTAACTAACAAACAATACAAACATAATTCACTCTTAACTATTCTCAAACGCTTAGACTGCCATCGTGTGTATGTCCTGACTATAATAGAATGTACCACAGCCATCTTCGCATGTATCTATCACTCGCTATATTTGCCACAAAGATTGATACCACTGTCGTCCACTGTGTGATGACCATCAAGAATCACTTAGTTACCAATGAGATTGTTACGTCGCTATCAGTAACAGCTCACGTGACCCTCATCACACCAAATACACCCAAAATATTCACCCCCCTAAATCACCCCCATTTAAACCCAATCAAACCCACCCCAATACCCACTATTACAACAATCACCATGATATACGAAATCTACTCGTCGTAAAATCGCACACTGCACTGAATAACGTCTACGTGCTAGCGCCTAACCCTCTTCCAATGCACAGAAGGTTACCGAACTAAGTACATCGATACTACCGATTATATTGTTACCAGAGGCATGTCACAGTATAGACCTGGTTGCATGAAGTTAGATAACGTACAGTCTCTTGTACCTAGTCTCTACTCGCCCCTTGTCTTCTCTTCTCAAATACTGACTCACATTTGCAACACTGCCCCACATAAGGACGTCTCAATACAATTTTTACATATTCTACACCAGTGATGTTCATCTCGTACATGTCACCTAATATCGGCCATGCCCTACCACAATAAAGCCCCTTTAATGTGACTAATCTGTTTGCCTACAGATAACATAGAGGATCAACGTATCTATCTCTGCTACTGTCTCAGTACCTAGGATCAAGTAGCAATACTTGTCGACTACATAGCAACTCCTGAAATTGAATCAAGCGCCTATAACTGTCACGGGATAAAGAACCAACCTCTCCGCTTGTAAACCCACACCTCCATCGTAGTCTCCAACCCGTGCCATATCACCCACATCCTTGAGAACAAACCATAAGACTATGCACTCATCAACTGTCTGGCCCTCAAGCGTGCAGCTAGTCACGTAGAATGACTAACACTCTACAATGTTCTTTAAGATCGCTCACATGAATGGAGATGCACTTCGTGCATGACCCTGTGTCTCATTTGTTCCCCCTACTGATATCAACATACACATCCATGTTCTGTCTATGCAATCTGAACAATGATGTAATGATGGATCTCAATAATCCAATCTCTAGTGTATATGTCTGAACAATAGCAACTAACACCATACTGAACAGCGAACGAGTCAGGTACGTCCGGCATGTTCGTGAACCGCAGTTATACCTTTATTCCAATTGTGTGCATCTCTGTGTACAATGTGTGCGCACCGAGATAGTTGTCAATACATCCTTGATTCAGATTGAAGTGCACCTGAACGTATATGTGAGATACAATCATCACACTATTCAGTTTCTTTAACATGTATTACCTCGTTTTATACTCGATACTAATAGTCCCATTCGACTCGGCAGTCTACTCGCATCTATACTCTTGTTAACATATTAATCCCTCTCTCTCTACATATCGGTACACAATTGCTTCACTTGTGTCAATCGTTGTAATCGCTAACGTTTCTACGTTGTAGACCGCTCTGTCTCGCACAACGCTATATCCTGTGAAATATATACCTACAGCGCACTGAGAACCGCTCGCACTATTGTATGAACCTTACATTGAGATGATATAAAGAATTGTCACTCCGTAGACTGCTGATTCCTGTGTTGACACACGCGTACAACTGTGTGCACAGAGAGTACAAATCATCAGTCATGTTACTTCACAAAAAGTAAGACCAGCGACTAAATCAACACATAGCTCAGATGAGTCTACCTATGGAGCCTCGGATGTCCCCACTGACTAGCCCTATTCTGATGTGGAAGATTCTTAGTGTCTATAGAAGGTGAATGAGTTCTCGCATGTTACCTACTCTACTCAGTACGATTAGATCCACGCACGTACATAGTCACCTCCACAACGATTCGACCACCTTACATCATCACACTCAGTTCACATGTACGCAAATCACAACCGCTATCCCACACTCTCAGATGTGTGCTTAGAGAGATATATAGAGATAAATGACGCGCTCCAGATCTCTGGTCACACGACAATGACGGACCATATCCTACTCCTGCTGAATAACTACACTATATATTATGAACGACTCTGTATCCGTCTCGCCTCTCCCAACAACCCTCCCCCCCCCCACCCTGCGCGGTCGTCTCGTCTTCACAACACGAGTAGATGTGTGAGGGTGATTCTGTACATAGATGTCGTTAGATGTTGATGACTCGTCTCAATAACTAAGAGATTGAAGTCGTCTGTTGAGTTTCACCACAGAGTATTAATGGTAGTACTCTCGCTGTGCATTCGCCATCCGTCTATGATGCAAGTGAAGCTTCTGCGATAAGGTAGACTACTCCCTAGACACATGAAAGTAGTTGAGTAGAATGGTAGCGCACTCTAGCTAGATGTTTCCGACGCCATAAAGACCTGGAAGACATAGTCAGCCTTGCGCCACTGGAACATACATTCGTCTGGAGATGTGCGCTATCTCGTTATAGAGCGTGATCTCATAGCTCGCGCCTGCCTGTGTAAGATCCACTATCTAGTGCCAGAATGAGATAGTGTATGTGACCTGATATATGTAGCATCTAGAGAAAAGAGTACGCCAAGAGGCTATTCGAGTGCGTTGTAAGTGATACGTCGTGCTCGTGCACTACCATCTCACCACTCAGAACCCCCAACAGATCCCGCCCGCCCCCTGATACTCGCTACGTGTGTACGCTGGTGTAAAGCATTACTCGCGAATATGGTGTCACGTAGGCGCACTATAAGGATAAGATAACGAGAGCTTGCTATATATAGTCGTTCTACGCATCGATTAGTCACATCTCAGCAGGTGGCCAATGTGTGAACGATTGAAGTGTTTGTGATATATGAGGGTCGTTGATAGTTGTGAGTAGTGCTCTCGCAATCTCGAAGATGTTGGAGTGATAGAAGAATAGAGATCCTATGCGCGTCGAACTTGTATTAAGATGGTGATTGCGGAGCAACTAAATGAAAAGAGAGATGATGGAAGTCTATACTTTTTGGATCGTATATGGGTTCCTTTGGTAGGTGATGTAAGGATTACCATCATGGACGAAGCCCATAAGTCTAAGTATTCTGTACATCCTGGAGTGGATAAGATGTATTATGATCTACGAGTTATGTATTGGTGGCCAGGAATGAAGAGAGACTATTGCATACAATATGGTAGTGAGTGTTATAACGTGTTCAATGTAAATGGTCGGGGACTCCAAAAGAGGCCTTCGAGGCTTATTGCAACAACTGAAATACAGAAATGGAAGTGTGGATAGATCACTATGGATTTTAATCACTAAGCTACTAGTGTCTGAGATAGATTATGGGCATGACCAATAATTTGGGTCATAGTTGATAGACTAAACTGAGTCGCTCATTTTTCTTGCTTTCAATATAAGACTATAGTATCGGGGGGGGGGGGAAAAGATTGGCAAGGATTGTTACATACGAACGAAATAGTCGCGCGACATGGAGTTCCTGTGTCGATTATTTCAGATAGGGATGGACGGTTTACTTCGCGATGCCTGGCTAATATATACAAACAGGATTTAGCGGACGAGGTATGGATATGAGTACGAGCTTAGCATCCCTCAATAGAGATGGTCAAAGTGAGATACGATTAGGACTCTAGGATAATGCTTAGAGCATGTGTAATTGATTTCGGTGGTAGCTGGGATGTTCATCTACCGTTAGCTGAGTTTTCCTACAATAATAGCTATCATTCGAGCATAAGATGTGCTCCGTTTGAAGCATGAATAAGTGATTGGTGGATGCTAGTCTGCATGTGTTATTGGATAAGGTCAAGGTTGACAAAACTTTTTGTTTTGTTGAGGAACCCATTGAGAATAGTGACTGTGAAGTTATGAGGTTAAAATGTAGCAGGATGGTGACAGTTAAGGTCCGATTTTAACTAGAAGCGAGGTCTTTAAGACTTTAGGAAACCTGAGAATCCACACTTGTTCGTTGAGCAAGGGATCATTGGGAGATTTGGTTAAAGTTGGGTACGTAAGGTTTCTTGTAGACCTTAGTATGCCCTTAGATGTGTTGGTGTGATTTTGGTTAAAGTTATTTTATGAATAAACTCGAAGTCGAGCCAATTCTTCAAAAACGTTAGGCTTTGTAACAAGTTATAACTTGGTTTCAAGACAGTTCTTGTTTGATGAGTTGCGAGGCCGGGTTGTAAATGACGTTGTTACAACAACTTAAGGTTTTTGACGAGTCTCTTTGATGGCGGGCGAGGTTCATGTAATTGGATGTTTCTTTTCGTTTAGAGCGGTTATGCTGCTATGCGTACCCTTTTGTGGGCAGGCAAAGTTGTTAGCAGTAAGATATCTTGTGAAAGTTAGTAGGAATGTTATGGTTGTAGATCGTTGGAATTCAAAGTGTAACTTTGAGTTAACATGAGAATGGGAGGACTACTTGACAGATAAGTATCCTCGATTAATTATTTGGTAATGATAAAGTTGAACCTTTTAGTTAAATCTCGGGACGAGATTTCCTAAAGGAGGGGATACTGTGACAACCATGGCTTGAGCAGGTTAGTCAAACCGTTAGTGTTGACTTATGTGCCTGTTGCAATGTTTGGTTTATATGATTTTATATGATTTTATGTGATTTTATGTGGTTTTGTGCGTTTATGTGAGTTATTGGTAATCAATCTATTGAGTGTGATCATCTCAATGAGATTAGATTGATGGTTGAATTGGTTGAGTTCATTTCGTTCATTTTTAATGACAAGGAAATGATTATTGAGATTTGAGCATTTTCGTGTTAAGTGTGTAAGTATAAGTACGTATATGTATTTTCGTGTTAGTAATTTAAGATAAATTTTGACTTTAGAAGTTTAGTTGAGAAAATGTAAAATTTCTATTTTTGGAAAGTTAGGTTGGAAATGAAAAGTTATTTTTAGAAAGGTAGGAAACTGCCTTTATGCAAAAAGGTTTAGCCAAATAAGTAAATTTTTTTACAAAAACTTAAGGTTATATTTGTAAATATCTAATTAATAAAAAAATAAAAAATAAAATATTTTTTTATATATATATATATATAAAGGGGAAATCGGCCAAAAGGAAATGAAGGAAAAAAAAAGAAAACAAATCATACTCTAATTAAAAGTGGTAAAAGATATCTATCCTAAACCTTTTTGTAAACCTTATAAATACCAAAAACCCTTCTCCCCCTTGTTTTTAATTGTCCTAGCCGAATTTTATCAAAGGAGGAAGAAGAAAAAATTATTTTTCAAGATAGGTGATTTTGTGTTCAATATTTGAAGATTTAAGGTATATACTATAATCCTTTGAAGTTAATTATCATTAAAAGCATGTAATAATTATTATGATGAAATTATGGTTTTATAAAATCTGTAAATTAATGATGTTTAATCATATTTCAATTATTAGAGTTTTTTAAGATCATATGGGTGTATTCGTTAGGGTTTAGATCGCGTTAAAACATTATTTAGATTAGGGCAGAATTTTGGGCTGTGTTGTTCGGCTGTTATCTCAAGGGGTTTAATTAGGATCATATGGGTGTATTCGTTAGGGTTTAGATCGTGTTAGAATTTGATTTAGATTGGAGTAGAATTTAGGGTTGTGTTGTTTGGCTGATATCTCAATGATGGTAATAGCTTTTGTCTGATATCTCAATACGGGTCAGATTTAGGTCAGATTACGAGGTATAAAACCCCCACTTAAAATTCGAATTTAGCTTAGTCCTTCTTCAGGAGTTTAGTTCTATGTGTCTATTAGAAATCCCCCCAAAGTAGAGCTTCTGATTTGGAGTCTAAGTATGGTTTTTAGGTCCAAACTTTTTAGTGTGCAAACAGATCCGAATTGGGACTGTTTTGAAGTTTGATTTTCTTAGGAGTACTTGTGCATGTAAATGGCTCTTGGGAATCATGAGGTAGTTAATATACTTATAAATGAACATAAGTGATTTTTGGTATGAATTATGGAGGCCAGTAAGTAGAGGTTTTGAGTACGTTAAGTCACGTTAAAATTCTGCAGTTTTGAACAAATTGTGACTAACTAGTAAAACTTATTAACGAAGTGGTTAAAGTTTTGTATGGTATCGGGGTGACCCATGGGGTTAATAGAACACCTTAGACATCCATCATATGATTGTTACATGTGCATTAAGCTTTTGGCTTAGTAGCGTGTAACACGAGTTATTTTGTTGTATAGATTGTGCTAGTTGTTTGTGAAGCTTATTGTTGGAATCTTTTGGAAAGCTAAGCAAAGGTGAGTTTCATAGCCCCTTTTTCTCATGTTATTTTGGGGTGAGAATGATAATTGTCTTGTTGTCTTGTTAAAATGTTTTTTAAGCTTGCTGTAGTTATGTGTGTTGGATCGGATGAGTACGCCTACTTAGTGTTGTGTTATGGGATCGGATGAGTACGCCTACTCAGTGTTATGTTATGGGATCGGATGGGTACGCCTACCTAGTGTATGATATGTTTGGTATTGTAGATCCCAATATGCAAAACGAGGTGTGACGGTGGTAAGACCGCGTGATCTAATATGAGGCCATGTAGCGCACATATGTAGTTGATATGATTGTGCATCGTGGGCACGTTCCGTCCCGTTATTGTTATCTATTG
>BQNB010003883.1:0-46860 GCA_026074375.1 Tanacetum coccineum
TTTCGAATAAAATGATGAATAATTTATTAAATATTTTTATTTAATAAAAAGTGTTAATTAAATATAATTTAATTATTTTTTCGTTTCTAAATATTGCAAGGGCATTTCAGTCACTTTCTGACCGTTTTCGGGTCTCGGTCAAAACTGAAAAATTGTCAGGAATGTCGTTTTACATCAAATTGTTTTAGAGTCCGAATAATGAAAACGTGATTTAGCTGCTCGCTTTTGATAAATCTACTTAGGAACAACATATATCTCCTTTAAATACGTTCCAAAAAATTACCGGTTACGCGATAATCGCTTTTATGTGATAATAAAAGACCAAAAGTCAAAAAGTCAAATCAGACCTGAAAAGTCAAAGGTTAAAATAATCCTTTAAAATTTTGAAAATTTCCGGATGTTACATAAATACTTCCTGTCTCAGATCTGATCTATAAAAATAGATATATTATAAACATAGTACTCTTCATTACGAATCCAAGGACATAAGAAACTTGAGAAACGGAATTAAAATGAACAAGTTATGTATTTTATAAGTTATATATAATTAATTACATAAAAATAGTTTTTATGAACAGTAAAAGTTACTGTTCATCAGAGGTTTAATTTTTATAAATATGATCTTTTGATAGATTTTCTTAATACGAAGTCGTGGACATAAAAAACGTATAAATCAGAGTTAAAACGATAAAGATATAAGGTTTTAAAATCGCGCGCACTATTTTTACTTTTATACTTTATTTTTATAAAACAATTAAACTAATAATGAAATATCATTATGTAATCAATAAAAACATTAAAGTATTATATTTTTTTTACAAATGATACATTAGCAAATAAAAATAACATTTTTTTACGGGTACAAGTACATATACTTTTATTTAACAAAGTACGGGTTAATTATTAATTTAACTTTTAAAGATTTTATAAAAACTATTAGGTATAACATGTGATGTTTTATTTATATGAAATACATTATACTTATACGACCTATAATTAATTAGGTTGCATTCGGATTTGCCGAGACGATTCACTTATTTGATTTAGATAATCAATCATTCACTTACGGTGAGTTCATAGCCCCGCTTTTATACAATTATATTGTTTTACAACTTTGGGGTGAGAAACATGCATCGTTTTACATTTGGACGCAAGTACCCTTTTAAACAAGTTACGAGTTGGCCTAAGTAGCTAAACCCACTATTGCCCACTATCATGAACTGTCAATTGCTTGACCGACTGTACTGGTTAAGTGAGTGCGAATGTTATGAATAGATCTATTTGGGATTGACATCCCCGTTCGGATGAGTAGCGCTCACCAGTTTCGAATGTACTAAAACAACGAATGTATACATGTCAGAACAATTTGGATGTTGCGGGTTTGAACATCTACACGGGCACATTATGTGCATTAATTTGCATACATAGATGTCGAGCTTCGGTGTCATAAGCTTAGTGCACTTCGTAATTACTTTTGAGATATTGTATGTGTTACATGTCTTACATTGGAAATCTTGCGGTCCTATTTTATACATTTATTAAACCTGTGAATTGGTGGTCACCAACTTTATGTTGACGTTTTAAAGCATGTTTTTCTCAGGCAAAGGAAGAGAAACAAGATACATTAGTGGTCACCATTTTTAGAGTCAATACAATAAAGATTTGATGATTACATTTTAGGAATAAATGTTATTCTTAAAACATTACTTTTCATGGATGAACAATTTAAGCTTCAGGCTATTGTAACAAACAAGTTATATTTTAAATCGCAATGTATCAATTTTTAACGACTCATATAGAGGTCGTTCTCATATCTCGTGCTATTGATCTATGAAGTAAGACCCTCTGACCCTTATTCCGCTGCGACCAATTTTGGGGGTGTTACAAGATAGATCTTGGTCATTGTTGTAAGTATAGTTGAATCTTAGTGATTCATCCTAGTTGTGATAGTTAGGTGTGAAAGTAGAAGTGACGTAGTGAAGTAGTGTGGTGAAGAATACTAAGGCGTGAAGAAGTTGTGTAGTTGTGAAGTTGTGTTGTGAAGTCGTGAAAGTAGTGAAGAAGTTGTGAAGTCGTGATAGATTGGTTCTAGCTAAGATTAGAACTCGACATCTAGCTTAGTGTCGGAAATTGATATAAGCGAAAGTTGTGTACGGTTTTCTCCGCCATAAAGGAGTTTGTTGACATAGTGAAGAAAACTCTCGAGTTAGGTGCTCGAGGAGTGGAGTAGGGCGAAGAGCTGCTTCGTAACCGAACCACTATAAATCCTTGTATTGTAGTTTGATCTTTCTAACTCTTATCTCTTATTTCTTTGTTTGTTCTTACTTATTTATATTATTCATATTGTGCAAGTATTGAATTCACAAAAAGTCGAATTTAAGTTTTTATAAACAAACATTAAATTAAAAAGCGGTAAACTATTCAACCCCCTTCTAGTTTTCCACAATTGGTATCAAGAGCCACGTCAAACAAGATTTTTAAAATAAATTGTATTTTAAAACTTGAATCGATCTATGGAATCAAAAAAATATTTAGAAGGGCAATCTATGCAAAGACCACCACTATTTGAAAGTGATGGATTTATTTATTTTGGGAAAAAAAAAATAGATTCGAAACTATGAGGAATCAAAAGATCTAGAATCTTGTGGCAAGTTATTACCCGATGGAGATTTTCCTCCAATTCAAAATAATTCCGAAACTAAAAAGGATGAAATTGTAAACTTTTCATAAACGAAACTATCTTAAAAAATAAACTTGCTAAAAATAATGAAGCTAAAATGGTAATTTGTAATGCTTTACCACTTAAAGAATTATAAAAATTTTTATGTGTCAAACCGCAAAATAAATTTGGGATACTTTGTTAATCACTCATCAAGGTAATAATCAAGTCAAATCTAACAAAATAGATCTTCTTGTTCAATAATATGAACAATTCATGATTCCGAAAGAGGAATCAATAGAAATCCTATATGCTAAATTAACATAATATGTACTAGTCTAAAAGCACTTGATTAAGGTTTTTTCTAGCAAGAAATGTGTTAGTAAATTCTTAGGGCATTAACTGCATCAGCTGATGTTCCTTCTAGCGTTACAGAGACAACTGATACAACATCAACACTTCAACCACCACGACCTCCACTACAAACCTACAGTTCATCGAGATATTTGGTAGAAAGATAAAGATCTGAAGAAACTTCAGAAATCTCGATTGCTTCATTAGTGGAAGGCTCAGAGATATTGGCTACTGTCTAATCAAAAGAAGTGGATGATTTTATCATTCCAGCATTAAGGTCAATATCATCGGTAATGAAACATACATCTCGTACATTAGATGTTATGTGTCAGTCTATGAATTTTTCATGAGTTTTTCATTAAACTTAAAAAACCAGGTTTTTGAGTTTAACGAAAAAATCTTTCAAAATTATCATATCTGACACTAACACATACCCTCAACGATTGAGGGGGAGCATTAATATGTTCCAAACACGGCTTGTGAATAATAGGCACACTTTTCTCCCAATTTTATAACATATTTAAATCAAGTGATATCCAAAATGTCAAAGGGTTTGAAATTTTTGATAAGGGGAGAAAATGTGATTAAAATATGTAATGTGATCATATTACTCAAGTGTATTCTCCACCATCATGTGCTAAACAGTTTCGAATACCGATGCACATGTTGAGGGGGAGCTTTTCTGAAATGCAAAAACAATCGGGTACTAAACACTTTGATAGTTATATCATAAGTACCTGATTGAGTTTTTCAACAGTGATTTTATGGCAAGGTGAACTGTACCAAAAGACTGACCATGTATTTACTTTTATCGAAGTTATAAGGATGGTAAGGTTAGGTACTCGTTCCTATGATCCTGCCAGAACCGGAGGGATCTACCCAGGGACAATCCACTAGTTAGTACAGAAGTCCTTAGGTATGATTAAAAGGAGTAAATGTGAGAACAAGGGAATAGTGCCGACTGAGATGGAGCTAGTACTGGAATATACCCAACAAGGTGCTAGTCATGAAGTCTCGGTAAGCACTGAAGGGGTTGAAGAATGAAAAAGAATTGTACGGATAAAGGGTGTAAAGAAAGAAGCCTTCCATACTCTTAGGCAGAAACCGGGTTAATACATATGCTGTCAGAATCACAAGTTGATTGCTGACATTGAAGACGACATCCTAGACCCAGTGATGCAATGCACAACCCTTCCCAACCATTCGAGTTTCTCTTAAAAGAAACTTGTTTCATTTGTCACGGAGACTAAACATGCAATCTACTGTCTCACTTACTCTAAGTAAGTCGGTATTGAAAAGGTGGCAGTCAGCTCCAGCCTTCGATCACTAATATCAAAGCGTACTTTCGAGTCTAGAGCCAAGAGATCATCAATTAATCTCGTTAGGACACATTTCCATTTATCTTGTCTTTCACACACTGTGGAAACAAGGTTATCTTAAGAGTCCTACGCATTATCCTTGTGATATTGCCAGAACATCCGAGTGATACGAAGGTATTCACTATGAAGATGGAAATCCTGCTAGAGCCTACATCAAACAAGCTCTAGGTAGGTGACTTGTGCGATTCTACAAGAATCAAACTTGTGTCAACTGGAAAGAAACGATGGTGCGATTCTACGTGAATCAAACTTGTTCCAGTATATGAATTGACGGTTATTGAACATTTGACAAACAATCAAAACTCTCGAAGTGTTACAAAATATTTTTATAATTAACACTTAGACTGGTTTTTTCAAATCAATTTTCTCTTTATTGCTAACTGTTTCATTACAGGATCATTTTAAGATGGAGATGGAGATTGAGATACCCAGTTCCAGTAATGTCAAGTTAATAACCGAATGCTCAGACACGACCTACACTTGTTATGAAGTTATGAAAGATCTCATAAAGGTGTCAAAGCTTCCGCAAACTCTGATATCGTGTATTTCTTTACAAGTACACAAAATGGCAATACATTACAAGATGATGAAAGATTAGATTTGGCTGATGATCTCATGAAAGCTCAAGTTCACAATCAAAGACAAGTCAATGATGAATCAAAAGATCACTAATCAAAAGTACAAGATATCTAATGAAGAATCAAAAGTCTACGAGCTGATTATTAAAGTGCTTAAGTTTAGTATTTTAAGGGGTGACCTCCCTTGGGGGAGATTGTTAGGTAGTAGAAAAAGACTCGGTCATCCCGTGTATTTTACTGTTTATTATAGCTTGCAGTTAATAGTTTAACGTATGACTTTCGGTAATTAACCGGGTACTAATCTCCGGTTTATTGTAAGAACTATATATATACCTCTTCCAACTTTAGAAGAGGTAGCTAGTCTTTTATTTATTTTCTTATAAACACATATTTCTCTCACTAGAAAATACTCTCTCGTGTGTTTCTCTCTCTAGAAACTAGACAAATCCAAGAATCGTCACCATGTTATGACTTATGATATACCACACATTCATATCCTAAATGAGACAAAACATTCAAAAAGCAGTCCCAAACAGGGGACTTTTCGAAATTAATTTCTAAAAAATTAATTTCGGACGAGTTTTCTATAGGATGATTAAATTCAGACGGGGATTTTCCGAATTTAATCACTAAAATCATAAAACATCCCTAAAGGGTTCAATAAAATAAATACCAAACGCATATCCATTTATATCATATAAAAACATACATTTAAATCAAATAAGCTGTTTTTAAACAGCTTTTTAAAATAAAATGTTCTTAAACAGCTTATAGCTTATTTTAACTTATTTCAGCATATATGAGCTTATTGTATTAATAACCACCCCGGAGACATGTCAAACTATAAACATACATAATTTTAACGCAATTCATTTAATAATAACTATAAACTAACAAAATTTAAACAATAAACATTCCCCGGCGACATGTCACCCGAGATACCAAAAGGAGAAATAAAAATTATAACATACATTCGGTGTATTCGGCCCGTTGTCGGCTCGGCTGTGGACTCGGTCGGCTGTGAACTCGGCTCGGCCCGGCTGTGGACACGACATCTTGATCGGTTGAGAAGGTTGATCTACGACGTTACTTGTGACGAGACTCACAAGAAGTACTTGGATTTCCGATTCCAATTGTTCAAACAATCCTTCTCCGTATTCGATCCGATTGTTTCTACTTCATCTCCAACAAACTTACTCTTTTTGATGACAAGCGATTTTCTACTCTCTTTGAGAAGCCGATGCTTTTTATAGCAATCAATGATGAACCAGTTTCACCAATTTTCAATGCTACATATTACGATCCTGAGGGTGACATTCTCATTCTTGAGGCACTTCTCAACAATGATCCATTACCTCACCCAAATCAAGGAGATTATTCACTCGAAATTCAAAAAGATCTTAAAGTTGTCGAACCAAAGAAGTCTTTAGTCGAATATGCTACTTCTTATGAACCAAAAGTTGAAATTCCAGAAGTCGAACTTAAAGAGTTACCTCCGCATCTCGAGTATGCGTTTTTAGAGGAAAATAACAAGCTTCCAGTTATAATTTCAAAATATTTGAGCCAAGATGAAAAGACCTCACTCATTAATGTTTTGAAAAAATCAAAACAGCAATTGCTTGGAAACTTTCTGATATCCAGGCATAGATCCAGAGGTTTGGCTTATAAAATCCTTTTAGAAGATGATTACTTACCTTTAGTCCAACATCAAAGGAGGGTTAACCCTAAAATCCACGACGTCATCAAGAAAGAAGTAGAAAAACTTCTTGACGCAGGATTGATTTATCCAATTTCGGATAGTCCATGGGTTAGTCCAGTCCATTGTGTTCTAAAAAAAGGTGGTATGACCGTTGTCACGAACGAAGAAAATGAACTGGTGCCTACAAGATTAGTCACGGGATGGAGAGTTTGCATCGATTATCGAAAGTTAAACGAAGCACTTGTAAAGACCATTTATATTTTCATCATGGACCAATTGTTAGAGCGATTAGCCGGCAACGAGTTTTATTGTTTCTTAGATGGTTTTTTCAGGGTATTTTCAAATCCCAATTGATCCTAAAGATCAAGAAAAAACTACTTTCACGTACCCATACGGAACTTTCGCGTACCATCGCATGCCATTCGGTTTGTGCAATGCTCCCGAAACTTTTCAACGTTGCATGATGGCCATTTTTCACGACATGATAGAAAAAACGATGGAAGTTTTTATGGACGATTTTTTTTTTTTTTTTCTTAGTTTTTTTGAGATTCTTTTTCTGTGTCTTGCTAATTAGATAAGAAGCTTAAAGGTGTGAAGATACAAAGTTAGCACTAAATGGGAAAAGAGCCATTTCATGGTTAAAAGAAGTGCATTGTTTTAGGACACAAGATCTCTAGAAAAGGTATGAAGTTCTGATAAGGCCAAATTGATGTAATTTCTAAGCCTTCCTCATCCATCGACCGTCTAAGGAATCGAAGTTTTCTCGGCATGCTGGATTCTATCGAAGATTTATCAAAGACTTTTCCAAAAATCTCTCGACCAGACCCATCTCTTAGAACAGACACTCATTATTTTTTTGGAAGATTGCATTCTTGCCTTTCAACATTGAAAAGAAGATGACCGAAGCTCCAATTCTCATTGCTCCAAATTTTGGACCAACCTTTTGAAATCATGTGCGATGCAAGTGATTATGCAATCGGTGCGGTTCTAGGGCAGAGAATTGAGAAGCATTTTAGACCAATTCATTACGCAAGTAAGACGATGACTGAAGCAGAAACGAACTATACAACAACCGAAAAAGAAATGCTTGCAGTTGTTTATGCATTTGAGAAGTTTCGATCATATCTAATCATGAACAAGAGTGTTGTTTACACGGATCACTCCGCTTTGAAATACCTCTTCAACAAGAAAGACGCCAAAGCAAGATTGCTTCGATGGGTCTTACTTCTTCAAGAATTTGATTTTAAAGTTATCGATACCAAGGGAGCTGAAAACTATGCAGCCGATCATCTCTCTCGTCTTGAAAACCCTTACGAAAATGTTTTTGATCCAAAAGAGATTACCGAGACTTTCCCTCTTGAAACTTTAAATGTTGTGACTTCTCATGATGATCAAAATACCCCGTGGTTTGCCGATATAGCAAATTACCACGCGGGGAATTTTCTTATCAAAGGAATGACGAGTCAACAAAAGAGGAAGTTTTTCAAGGATATAAAGCATTACTTTTGGGATGATCCCTATCTCTTTCGAACATGTGCGGATCAAATCATCCGTAGATGTGTATTTGGCCAAGAAGCTCTTGAAATTCTCAAAGCTTGCCATGAAGGACCTACCGGAGGCCATCACAGTGCTAATATCACAGCTCGGAAAGTATTTGATGCCGGTTTTTATTGGCCTACGATTTATAAGGATGCCTACGAATTGATCAATCTTGTGGATGGCATGTCAAAGACAGCAAAAATCTCTCAACATGATGAGATGCCTCAAAATGCAATCCAGTTTGTGAAATCTTATTTTATGTTGGGGTAGGATTGTATGGACCTTTTCCGTCGTCTAGAGGTAACAAATATATTCTAGTAGCCGTCGATTATCTTTCCAAATGGGTTGAAGCGAAAGCGCTCCCCACCAACGATGCTAGAGTAGTTGTTAAGTTCTTAAAATCCATTTTCTCCCGATTCGGTGCTCGTGAGCAATCATAACGCGATCGTGGGACCAATTTGTGTAATGACAAATGTGATAAGGGTTATGTTCTTAATATGGTGTCACCCATCCGTCTTTCGACCTCCTACCATCTCAAAACGAGTGGTCAGTTGAAGTCTCGAATCGAGGTCACAAAATAATTTTAGAAAAGAACGGTGGAGAAAACCGTGCCTCTGGTCAGACAAACTTGATGATGCATTATGGGCTTTAGAACGCTTACAGACGCAATTAGATGTACTCCGTACAAGTTAGTCTATGGAAAGCAGTTGTCACTTACTAGTTGAAGCTGACAAAAGCATATTGGGCTCTAAAGCACTGCCAACTTCGATTTAAAGACCGCGGGCATCATCGAAAGCTTCAGGCTTAATGAACTTAGCCGATAACTTCGTGATCAAGCTTACGAGAATTCACTAATCTTACAAGGAGAAGTCAAAGAAGCTACAGATTCCAAGATAAAGAACTGAATCTTCAATGTGGTGATTCAAGTCCTTCTTTCAACTCCAGATTAAATGATTTTTCTCCGGAAAGTCAAGTCCGTTGGTCCGGACCTTTCACAATGTCACCAAAGTTTATCCTTATGGCACTGCCGCGTTGTATCATACCGTGGTTCTAATTTCAAAGTCAAACTGCCACCATCTAAGCACTACTATTGGAGGGGAGTTACACCCCATTGTTTCCTGGACCTCCAGACTTTCCCTAAGGACAAATAAATTCAGGGATCGAGTCGAGCTTGGCGACTCGGGTGATTCAAAAATAAGCCGCTTCATGGAGTTCACCATGCTTATCCTTTTATTTTCCTTTATATTTTCTATATAATGTGTTGTGTTGAGAGTGCTTGTACCTCTTTTCCCCACCCCCCCCCTTATTCGATGTTTGTTGTTTGTTGTGATTTTGCAGGATTCTCTCAACAAATTCAATGAAGCCTCTCGTGTCCGGTTGATTTGTCCCGTTCTACTCGAGCTTCTCATCCTTTGTGTGACAATGTGTGGGGAGATCTATATCTTTCATCATAATCAATTAGCGATAATCTTTGCATACTTCATAAACGGCTTAGATTTTTCGTAGAAAACCCGAACTTTAAACATTGAGGGACAATTTTCGATTTTAGTTTGGGAAGGGAATCTATCGATTTGATGTTGACTTGCTTATTGTTTTGTTTTCTCTCGTACCCGTTTTTCCCTCATAAATAGCAAAAAAATCTTAAATTTTTAGTTATCTTACTATATATAAAAAAAAAAAATAATAATAAATATAAGTGTTAAGACAAAAATGTAGGTTTTCCGTTGGTAAGAATAAAAAGTAATTTTTGACCCGATCGTACGTGTAGAGTTCTAGCTTTCTTCCTTAACAATTAATGATGATAGGTTGGTGCTTGTCTAATGTAGACTTTTAACATGATAGAATTGAATCGATGGTAATGAAAACTTGTGACTAATCTCAGTGATTTAAATATGCCCAAGTTGGGATTTTACTATAGGCAAGTAATTTGCAAATATCTTTTGTGGAAGAATAAGAGCATGAAGTGTTGTTTCGGAATTAGGATGCTAACAAAGTTTATTTGGAAAACTTAAAGGCTTATAAGAATAACTTGTGATTTTTCTTCCCAGGAGCTCTTAAAATGATTAATTATACGTGTTCTCTTTAATTTTTGCAAATTAGAGTTTTACTCTTAAAAGTCTAATCAACATATTCAGAGAAAAAGCTTTATCGATGATGAGTCAAATATCGTTGGTAAATAAGAATTTTAGTTCGAGTTTATACTTTGGTTTTCTAAATACGAAATTTTTACTATTTGCAAAAAAAAAAAATCTATAAAAATGTGTAGTGAATAAAAAGGATGCAAGTTATAAATCCTTAAGTGTTAATAATTAATATACAAACTCCATCGCAATAAAGTACATGGGCATTTGTCGGTTCGCTCCCGATGTGACATCGAAAGAAAGGGTGGAGGTTGTATATTTAGGGTTGATATCATAATAAGTACGCGAGCTCTTGTCGGAGGCGAGGCCGATGTGTCGTCGAAAGAAAAGTGATACCAATTCCTAGCCTAATAATAGTATAATAAAGTTGCAAAGTTAGAAAATAAATAGTAAAAGTTTCATTTTCTAAAACCAAGGTATTCTTTTGAGCTAAGGTTTGCAAAAGTCTACAAAGCTTTTTCATCGGAAGTTCATGCGTTTCGGTTAGTATTCTCCGGATGGGGTGTCAAAAGCCTTAGCACTTACCCGATGACGGTGGGATCGCTAGAGAAGAAAGTCATTTATGGGACAAGTGAACCAACGATGTCTTAGCTAAGTAGGTTTTTGTTTGCTTTAAGATGTGATCTTGCTAAGTGATTAACATATTAGCCCAAAAGGCCCATGTGTAAAGCTTGGTCGGATTTCAACTATCTAATATGTGGATTTAATGGTTTAAATTAATTTGAACACACACACCTAAATTTATGATTTATGTCGAGAAGAGGAATTCACAAGTTGTAATTATAAGTAGTCTTAGCATCTTAGTTCGTAATTAGCGGTGATCTTATTTTTAAGCTTAGCATGGGAGAAGTGAAAAATCGGGGATGATGAAGTTATCTTTTAGACACTTAATTATGCTTTTTATTCTATGATCCTAAAAGTTACCAATAAGGTAATGAAAACAATACATTATGTCAACACAAATAAAGTTAGGTAGTTAATTATCAAGAAAAATCATAAAAAGAGAAAATCTTTGAAAATGGGAAGTCGGGTGTTTTATAACTTGTGACCTCTTCTTTCTCTCAAAAATCTTTGCTACTTTTCAAAGGTTTAGTTTGGGGAAGTTTCGAGATATTTGGTTATAAGGCATGTGATATTGCGTGAGGACACACAATCGTTTAGTTTGGGGAATTTTGATAAGTGTAGAATACACATATCCGTTTGTACTTAAAATAACCCAATTAAACCCAAAACAGACCAAAAATGGCAAAAATATGCTTGTATTTGTGTTTTGTGTGTGCAGGTACGGATAAGTCAGAAATCACAAGAAAACAGTAAAAACGAGCAAACACGGACACGAGAATCAGAAGAGTTCAAAAAGAAGCCAAAGATACAAAGCCGAAGCCCAAATCCCTAGCCATTTCCTCTTTTATGAAGCCTCAAGGACCAATCTTGCAAATCTCAAAAGTTATTTATAACTTAAAAAAGGAAAGGAAAGAAAGGGACTGAAAGTGTAAATGCCAATGTTATAACAGTTTTAACTGTCACAATTTGGGCGCCAATCCTTTTTACTATTCACCCGTCTCCCCCGTTTCACCAAAAAGGGTAAATCAAAGGGGTTTTCCAAATTAAAGGGTGCTTAGGTCAATTCATGAGCTCTCTAACACAAATGAAGGGACAAATCAGTCTTGATCAAGGCGATTACTTAGCCTTCCCAATCAAATGATCGGCCACAGTCAAAACAATGGTGAAAGCACAAAAGGCGTGGGTTTTTGTGCTAAAATACTCACAAAAGAAGCACAAACGTCACATCAATGGAATGACACCGCTGGCAATCCTCAGGTGTCCACAGCTTGATCAAACGGCCACAATTGATGCTTGAATGATTGACAGAAATTAGTATGAGTATGGCAAGCATCCAAAGATTGGAGGCAGGGCAAGAGATCTTAAAGCTTTCTTTCAAGCACTATAAATAGAGCCTCACTTCTCACACACACTCACCATTCTAGATCTAGTCGTAGTTTTTAATTAGTGTAGCTTAAATTTTAATCCTTAGCTTTATTAATGTTTTTAATTTGTAATTTTCTTTAAAAGTATGTAAGCAAGTTTTATTAATGAAATTCAGTTTTTCTAAATCTCTCAAGTTTCTTTTTCATAAGCTCTCTTAATAAGCTAAGTTGTCTAAACAAGCTAATAAGCTCATTTAAAACCCTTTTCAGTCTATAAGCTGAAATAGAGCTACTTGAATTCAGAATTAATCTTACCTTTAACCTTAAATCAGTTTAATCTATCATGGATCTTATTGAGTTTAGAGCCTTTTGGAAGGGATCTTAAACTTGGCTAGAGATCCTAAGGACTTTACCCTAGCTTATCTAATAGATAGGGGAGCTTGGTAGCCTGCCTTTATTGTGTCTTGTTTAGCTAGAGGAAGTTTGTAAGTTTCTCTTTCATTTTCCTTTAATTATAGCTTTAAATAATGATATCATTGCTTTCTATATTTAAATCTGCTTATTTGCTTATTATCTTTGCTTATTAGTGCTTATTTGAGTTTTATCTAGCTAAATCATCTTAGTTGTTTATCTGTTTTCAATTTTCTTAGTTTAAATCCAAGGATTTTTCATATTATTGTCTTAAAAACCTCTAAAAAACTAAAAATATAGTAAAGTAGCTTAAGGCTTAGATTATAGCTTATTTAGTTGTTAAATCATGCTTATTAAAGTAGTTTTAATCTGTTAATTGTCTGGTATTAAGCACTTGTTTACTAGATTTCAAAGTAGTAGCTTAATCATAAATGTCTTAGTCGTAAAGTGGTGTTTGGTTTAAGCTAGTTTGCCATCTAAAAGTCAAATGCAGTTTGTGATTTCTTTTTAGAGAGTTTGATTGTCATAATTGATAGGGGGTTTTGAGTAGATTTGAGGTTTTAGTTTAAGCTATTAATGATTTTATGGCTTAATAAGCTCGCCTGTGCACCAGGGGAATTTTCCCTTTGATTTTACTTGTGAAAATTCTGATCTAAGCCCTCCAAGGCTTAGATCTTGCTTGGACTTTGTTTATACACTCTAATTAAGTGTGTTTTAGTGGAAACCTATATCCAATAGCCGTACACTTATCCATTTACTTACTGCGTTTACGTTATGCAACATCAATCAAGGCCCGACCGGGTACGAAATCAACCATCCCGGTTTGCGTCAAATGTGAAGATCCAATCAGACCCACACACATCAAGTCCTCTATCCTATGAGTAAAGCAACATATTTGTTGGACGTAAGGGTTTGTCATACCCCCATCCAACCCAATATCAACTTCCTTCCCTACTGATAACGCTGCTGCTACTGCTACTGCTACTGCTACTGCTGCTGCTGCTGCTGCTACTGCTACTGCTACTACTACTGCTACTGCTAGTGCTACTGCTAGTGCTACTGCTACTGCTACTACTGCTGCTGCTGCTGCTGCTGCTACTGCTACTGCTGCTACTACTACTGCTACTACTGCTACTGCTGCTACTGCTACTGCTACTGCTACTGCTACTGCTAGGGATGGCAAAAGCACCCGAAACCGACGGGGAAAACCGAAACCCGAACCGGTTGGGTCGGGTTCGGTGTCGGGTTTCGGATGCGGGTTTGGGTATTGACAAATATTTTTAGTCGGGTACGGGCTCGGTGACGGGTTTTAGTAATACCCGCCCCGATTACCCGTACCCGTCTACCCAAATTCGTACCCGCTTTATTTCTATTATAATTACATATATATTATATATAATTTCTTCCATTTTACTTTTTATATAAGTATCTTTATTATCTATCACATTTTGATGTTTTACATGAATTATTCGAAAGCGTTAAATCGTTTGATACGGTATTTGTTTCCTTTAACTTTTAAAAATTTGAATATATTATGGTGTTTTGCTTTATTTTGTCTTAGGGTTTTAGTGTAACTTAATCTTTTGATACCCGCCATTTTGTCCATAGAATATTCAATTGGGGATATCCGATACCCGCGGAGAAACCTAAAAAACAACGGATAATACTAACCGGGTACCCAACGGGTAATGGGGCGGGTACGGATGTGAATATTATAAATGGGTGCGGGTACACTAAAACCCGCCCGAACCCGAACCCGACCCCGTTGCCATCCCTACTAGCCACTAAGTCCCCAATCATTGTTGACTAGAAAATCATCAAAGAAGGAAAGATGGGATACTTTCAAGTCATCAGAACTGATGGAAGTTCAAGGAGGTATTCATCAATGATTAGGATGCTTCAGAACATTGACAGAGAAGACCTGGAAACACTCTGGAAGTTGGTTAAAGCTAAACATGGGAATACAAAGCCAGAGGAGACATATGAAAGAGTGTTATGGGGTGATCTGAAGGTAATGCTTAAACCTGATGTAGAAGGTAAAGTATGGAGAAATATACAAGGTTACAATTTGACTGTTTAGAAGCTATTTTCTTCAAGTGGAGTGCATTTTGTGAGATTTCAGAATCTGCATATCTTTATGCTGGTAGAGAAAAAGTATCCACTCACACCTGTAACAATCACAAAAATGCTCAACAAAAACCTTCAAACTGACCATTGGAATGAGATGTGCTATCAACTTTTGAAACTCATGACAAAACATGTCAAGAATCCTGGAAGTGTTTGAATGCATCCTCCTGGTGATGGTGAAGACTTTTAATGAAGAAACTTGAGATTCAGAAGAAGAATATCAAGTTTAGGGGAGGATTGTTGGGATTAAAAGCTTCTTGATGTTGTTTGGAAGTAACTGCTGCTAAGGTTAGAGTTACTACTGCTAATATATATTACTACTGCTAATAGAAGTTAAGACTGCTCAGAGACTTAGAAGAAATACTACTAAGTAGTTAATACTGCTAGTATAAAAGTTACTACTGCTAGTGTAACTTAGTACTGCTGATGAAGAATGAAGAAAATATTCTAAGTAGTTACTACTGCTTGTACACAGTTAGTGCTGCTGGAATAAAAGTTAATGCTGCTACTTACAACTGCTGAAGGATTACGAATGCTAGAAGAGTTTCTACTGTTAGAAGGATAAAGACAAGAGAAAGGATTAAGATGAAGATTGTTTATCAAGAATACTTACGGGATAAGTACGAGATATTTTTGTAAAAGATACGTATAAGTTATTTGTTTAAGAGATCATGATAACTTAGAAAAATATTATAAGCATGTTAGGACTCCTTGGTGTATAAAAGGAGGTCTTAGGGTATAAAGTTTATTACATAAAACATTCATACACATTCATACGTTTTGATATATACTTCAAGGTTGTAAACCCTAGTACTACACAGAGTACTCGTATTATTGATAATAATATTGGAGCTTTTTAGTGATATCATTGTTCATACATTGTTTATACAATTTATTGTTTCATTTATATTCTTCTAAGTATTAAAGAGTAGATTCCGCATACTCTTTAGTATTCACAAAGTTTCTACCATAGTTGTTTTGGATTTATCCAGAGTAACTTAACATTTACAAGCTAAGGAATCGATCTTAAGTTGGGATTAACAGTATGTTCCAGGGAGACTCCAGCCGCCTGGCACGGCTTCCCAACCGCCCGGATGGCCAACAGCGAGCCTCCAGCCGCCCGGCTGGGCTGGGCCTGATGTTTTCTTGATTTTGTTTTTGACTTAACTTTTGAACCGTAAGGAGTTAGAACGAGTTCCTTATATCGTTGGAAAGCTTATGAAGTATAGTTTGTGATAATGAAACATTAAAGGGTATAATTGTAATATATTTTAAAAATTATAATGGGGAATGTCATAAGGTCATTCTCGGTCTTACGTTTCCACAAAGTTTTTGATTTTGGGTAAAAATTTGAGTCTGGAAAGGGGAGTTTCAACTTGGTATCAGAGCTTCAGTCTAAGTGAAGTAGGTTTTCACTATAGGTTGCTTAAACTTAGACCACTCATAGATGCGTATGCCGTAAGATTAAGTAATGAATAATGTGAATGCCTTAGTTATAAGGTAGTTAAGTGCTTGCGGTAAATAGAATGATGATTCTTTGACATATCAATGAGTATGCAATGTGTTTTGGTCATTGATTATATGACCTTTATGTTGATTAGAATGTTAAATGCTTGTTAGAAAGTTATAATTGAAAATTTAGATGTATTTATGTAATGTCAAGTCTATGATGTGTTAATTATATGCTTAAGCAATGTATGATAAGTATGATGGTATAAGTTTATGAAGTATTTAAGCTAAGTAAAATGCATAAGGTTGCATTTTGAATGAATCATGATGAAAATATGGGAAAAGAGGCAAGTAAATGAGAATAGATGCTAGTAAGCATGATGTGTAAAGATATGCCTAAAACATGATAAGAAATGTCACATAGAAAACATGATAACTTAATCGAAATGTTAAATATGGATAAATGTGGTGAATGAATGATGTTGAAGAAGAATTGTACTAGAAATATTAAATGATGTTAAACGTGTTAAATGAACGATAAAGAATGAAGCTAAATGCATTAAATGAATGATAAAGAATGAAAGAATCATGTTAATATATGAAAGGGATGCATTGATGAATAAAGTGAAGTAAACGAGCATGTTATAAGAATAACCTATGTAAGGTTATAAGCGAAAAGTTAAGCGAACTAAATGATGCTTGGGTATAGAAAACTGAATAAGTTTTCAACTTTGGGTTGACAAGAGAATGATAAATGAAATGTGAAAATGTATATGTATATGTATATGTAATATATGAGAATGACAAGTATCAATTGGATCTTGCATAATATAAAGAAAGAAGGATAAAGTGTGAGCTAGAATTGCGTAAGGCAATAAAAATGGAAATAAAGAAGTATATGATGAGAAAAGTACGTAAATGACAAAAAAGGGTAAAGAATGATAAATTTAAATTTAGCTTGGATCCAATGATTAATGTAATGGTATCCTTCAGGATAGCCTAATGTAATGATATCTTTCGAGATGGCCTAATGTGATGGTATCCTTCGGGATAGCCTAAGAATGTTAATGATACCACAAGGGTATCGGTAATGGGCGAATTCCTAATGTGATGGTATCCTTTGGGAATCCATTTATAAGCCAAAATCTAAGGGAGGGCTTGGTATTCGTAGGATTGAAGATTTTAATATTTCCTTAATGGCTACGAATGTTTGGTTTCTCATGAATTGTAGGGAATCCTTATGGGTTAAGTGGATCCATTCTTATAAACTTCGGGGCAGGAGCTTCTGGGATGTCATGTGTTTGGGAGATGTTAGTTGGTGTTGGCGCAAACTCCTTCATATTCGAAGTATTATTCGTCCTTATATTTGGCATAAAATCTATAATGGTAAATCTACTTCTGTATGGTTTGATCGGTGGGCTGATATTTGTCCTCTTAAAAATATGCTCACAAATAAAGACATTGTTTGTGCTGGTTTCTCTTCCTCGGATTCGGTTAGTGCTTTAATTTCTAATGGTTTTTGGAGATGGCCTCCTGATTAGGAGTCTAGGTTTCCAGAAATTTTTCACATGCAGGTCCCGATGATCCAAAACGATAGAGAGGATGTCATTATGTGGCATGATAGAGAGGGTGTGCTTAGGCCTTTTTCTGTGGCTTGTACTTGGGATACTATTCGATTACGGGCTGATGTGGTAAATTGGTATAATGTTGTTTGGTTCCCTCACTGCATCCCTAGACATGTTATTCATTTGTAGCTAGTGGTGAATCAAAAGTTAAAAACTCATGATAGGTTGCGGCAATGGGATGTCGGTCCTGATATCGACTTAAACCTGATTAGATGTCCCCTGTGTAATTTGGTTCCTGACTCTCATTCTTATTTTTTTTTGAGTGCTCGTATTCTTCACAGGTTTGGTCTCAGATCCGGGCGCTTATTGACATGAGTAATGTCCCTCCTTGAATTGATGATATTCTTGAGTTTGTTATTCATATATCTAAAGGCAAATATGTTCTTAGTATTCTTTCTCGAATTGTGTTGGCTGCTACAACATACTATCTATGGAATGAAAGAAATTCAAGACTTTTCAAGAAGAAGGTTGCCTCGGAGGATCAGGTTGTGCAAGTTATTTGTCATATTGTTCGGCTGAAGTTGGTGTCTTTCAAGTTTAAGAAGGTGTCTGCACGGTCTCGTATTCTGATTGATCGTTGGAAGTTTCCAAATCTATGTATTTCTCATGATGGGAGTGCCGGGTGAGGGTCGTACTCTTTTTTCCTTCCTGGGGTTTTTCCTATTGGGTTTTTCTCGGAAAGGTTTTTTAAGGAGGCGGCCTCACTTAGATCCTCTGCTCCTATTGTGTTGCTGCTGGTGTCGTGGGTTGCTTTCTTGGTTTCAGGAGTATTTCATATTAGATTTCGCCAATGTGGCTCTTATTCCTATTATCTGTGTAATCAATAGCTAGGTAGTTAGTGTGATTATGGCATGTCATCATCACTAGTTTATCAAGCTCTTTAGCTTGAGGTTAATGTGGTACTTCAGCCACATTCCATTTGTACTTAACTTGATTTGGTTAATATATTTACCGGGGTAACCCTTTACCAAAAAAAAAGTTTCCTTCGAAAAAAGTTAAGGAGATTGGATCCAAGACTATAAAAGATGATATTGAAAGTAAATGAGATATTAATATGAGATTAATGGAAAGTAATGAAGACTTAAGTATGTTTGATTGTTATATCAGAAGTGTATAAGTAGAATGGTTTATAATCTCATTATTTAAATGGATTAGGACGCCTTTTCATTTAAATAAAGAAATTATAAATCACCGAACCATAAGTTTATACTTCCTTATTTGCATTGATTAGGACGCTTCTCAATGTAAATAAAGAAGTATGGACGAGTGAGCTTATGTGTTCTTGGCATAGCACGAGAGGGAATCAAGAAGTAGAAAATAAAAGTTTAAGATTAGTTAGACATCGTAGGGAATAAGATAGGCGAAATACGAATTTTGAGTGTGACTTTTAGTAGAAACTTTAAAGAGAAAGCTAAGTTTAGATGTTAAGAATATATGATTAAGAAAAAAAGGTTGAAATGATGTTATAATATGTCTTATGGCATGGTGTAATGATTATGATGGTTGATAAGTATTATTAGCACCCTAATGTAAATGTGAAAGGTAAAACACAAAGTATTGAATTATTCTAAGTGACTTATAGTCTTTGATGAAGATTAACTAAAAAGAATGAACGAAAGCAAACTATTAAAATGGAAACGATAAAGTAATGTCAAGATGGTTTTGATCATTATGAAAGTATTGACTAATGTTGACTTATGATAAGTCAAGACAATGCAATTTCTCAAGTGACATGTAGTTTTTAATAAAAAATTAGAAGAGAAATGTTTGAGATCATAAAGATATAGAGAAAAGTTATTAAAATGATAGAATCGAAAATGATAAATGACACCTAAATGACGATTGTCATTAGAAAAAGTGTTATGGGATAGAAGTAAGCATGAAGTAGAACGGGTTAAGGATAATTAGATGTATTAAGGAATGGCTAGAGTTTCAAAACCATGTAGGTTGATGCAACTAGTTGAGTATGTGTTTGAGAATGTTAAGATATAATGTGAGGTCAATATGATTAAGTCTTGGTTAAGAAAAGACGAAGAGCTTTCGGGGATGAAATCTAAATAAGGGTGATAGATTTGTAACACCCTAAAATCGGCTTTTAAGTATTTTATTTACGATAATGCCATAGGATGAGTTTTACTATGACTTTTGTAAGTTTGAAGACGTTTCGTGATTGGTTAGTCAAACCCGATAGTCAAACTGTAAGTCAAATAATTCGTAAATGGGTTTAGAAAGATTAATGTGTCATATTCATCAGAGAATAAAACTAAAGGACTAAAGTTGCCAAGTGATATTAAGTTATTAAGTTAATATTGCTTAATTATAAGAAAATGTAACTTAAGGGGCTAGTATTGTCAAGTTGGAAAACTTGATCTAAGATTTCTATAAGTCAATCCTCCATTGACTTCTAACACATTCTGGAATGTGTTTTTGGCTGTGTGGTTGTCGACCAAAACAAGAAAAAGAGAGGGATAAGAAAGAATCATGTTCCTAATCAATTTATGAAGGTTTAAGGTTCTAATTCAAGGGTTTAATCTCTAGCAATGATCCTACATCAAGTAAGTAATTCTAATTGAGTTAATTGAAGAATTAAGGATTAGGGTTCATGTACCCAAATTGAGGATTTTGGGTAATTGATATTCTAAAGCAAGAATTAAGATGTTTGTTAATAAGGGTTAAGGTTAATTACTGATTAAATATAAAGAAAGTGGGTTTTACATCATATGATCAAGATATGATCATATGATGATAAAGAATGGCTATTAAGTAAAGTTATGGGTTGTATAAACCCATATTATGAAGTCTCTTAATATGTATAATTATGGTTTAGGAAGGATATCATGGAATGATGATGATGATGATGATGTTATTGATGTCCTTGGCTTGGATTCAAGGTAAGTAAACCGGTCATAATGTGTTATTATATTGATTTCATCATAAGTGTGTTATGTGGATGATGCTATGAAAGTTTAGGAAGTTTTGGTTAATAAGCTTGGAATAAGAATAGATTAGAAGCTAATTTGGTAAAACTAGCCAAGGTGAAGGTTAAGTCTAAGTTGACCCATTTAAGGTATGTGATGATTTGTATGATGTGAAGTAATGTTTAATGTGTAATTTGAATGATAATGATGAATGTAGTCCTATGGACTAATGATGAATATGTGATATAATGTTGTGTAATGCCATGTTATTACCGTTTACTTACTAAGCGTAATGCTTACGGTTTAGTTGTATAATGTTTTGTAGGTGCAATCAAAGGAAGTAAAGCATATTTTAAGAGGTAAAATGTGGAGGCAAGGAATAGATATAAGTGAACTTATGCATAGAGATTATTACTAGATAACGAGCTCGAAACTATGTTGAACCCCTAAGTGAAGTAAAATGGTTTGTATGTGTTAAGTGTCAATGTCCTTCGTAAGGTCTTGTAAATGAATGAAGGTAAATGGGTCAATAGAGATTGTAAACGGGTCAAAACGGGGTGTTTTGTAAACCCCGTAAACTATATGTTTTAGGTCAATTAGACCACAATGGTTATGAAAATGTTGTAATGTGATGTTTTAAGGAATTATGGAAAGTTTCACCTATTGTCGAGTCCGGGAAGTTAGTTTTTCATAAATAAAGTCTAAAAATGAGTTTGGTATGTTCCAGGGAAACTCAAGCTACGCGGCACGGCTTCCTAGCCGCCCGGATGGCCACCAGCGAGCCTCCAGCCGCCTGGCTGGGTTGGGCCTGATGTTTTCCGGATTTTGTTTTTGACGTAACTTTTGAACCGTAAGGAGTTAGAACGAGTTCCTTATATCGTTGGAAAGCTTATGAAGTCTAGTTTGTGCTAATGAAACATTCAAGGGTCTAATTGTAATATATTTTAAAATGTATAATGGGGAATATCACAAGGTCATTCCCAGTCTTACGTTTTCGCAAAGTTTTCGATTTTGGGTCAAAATTTGAGTCTGAAAATGAGCGTTTCAACCCTCACTTTAAAAAAATTACAAAATACCCCTCCCCCCACTAACGGATGTTAAGTAACAACTGGTATTTTAATTTTTTTTAACAATTTATAAAAATACTCCTTGGGGTCGGCCGTTACTTAACGAACGCTAAGTAACGACCTAACTAATTTTTTTAGCAATTTACAAAAATAGCCCGTTGGGTTATCAGTCCGTTGCAGCGTTAGTCCTTTGCACCTCGCGACGGAATACACATTAACAAATCAATATTTAATTATGTTTTTAAAATATTTTTAACAAAATAAATTATCTTATCAAAAAATGAATATTATTTGATTGATATACACTTTTAGTGACGACACATGTTGTCGCTAAAGGTCTTGGCGTGATAAATTGGTTATACGGAGGGAATAACCAATTAAGAAAATCGAAAAAAATATATTCAATCTCAAAATATTAATTAATATATACTTATAAAGATGACGCGTGTCATCGCTAAAAATTTAGGTCCCATGGTCAAACCTATACTAAAAATCGCCGTTGAAAGTTAAAGTGAAAGTTTTGTCATTTTATGGCTTTTAGAGACGACAAGTGTCATCGCTAAAGTGGGGCGTCGCCAAAAGTTGTTGTAGTGAATTGTGCACAAAATACCTAATGATGCTTATATATGTATATATGCTAGTTACAGAGAGCTTAGAAAATAAGCAACTAAATTAGGACCTTAAATGGAACGACCTCATACAACTAGGCTAGTCCATTTAGAATCAATGATTCCTAATTACTTAGGATTACTATGATTGGTATAACTATATTTGGGTTTAACGTGTTGTATTAGTAATCATCATATCATTTTAACACTTGATATAGTAGATTATTACAGCCAATACATATGGGAATACTCCTTGCAGATACCAAGTAGGTTTTTCCTTTCGAAAGCACACGTACTTCGCATGAATCATAAGTTACTTGAAACAAAATACGAGAAAAGATTAATTGATGAACATGGGGACGTACATTGCACAAACTTATTCTTGATCCTGGAATTCATATTCATGGAACCAGACCTTATTTAACTGACTTTTCTTATTAGAACGTTTTGTGGGTGTGTTTTCAAATATTTGAAGGCTTTTCGCCACTTTTCGAAGCTCCATCTTCATGACATTACCTGTTCCAGTTTTTGGTAGCTCATTCACAAACTCTACCTTCTTTAGTACCATAAAATTTGACATATGTTTTAAGCAATATGCCAAGATTTCACTTTCAGTTGTGCTTCCTGATTTTTTTAGCACAACAAAAGTGCAAGGGCTTTCTCCCCACCTTGGGTGAGGCATTGCCACCACTGCTGTTTCGAGTATGGTGGGGTGTTTAAATAGAATTAACTCTATTTCCACACTACTTATGTTTACTCCACCTGAAATAATCAAGAACCTCAACATCTCCAGTCAAGAACCATCCTTTTTTTTGGGTAAAGGAGACTAGACCCCAGTAAAATAATCAAGAACCATCCTTTCTAAAAGGCTTTGGCAGTCCTTTTCATCTTTTAAGTACCCTTTCATGATGTTGCTTCCTCGAAGTACAATTTCTTCAATTGTGATCCCATCATGTGGAACATTTTCCATCGTGTCCTTGTTTTTAACATCTACATCAGCAAGAGTGAGTATATTGACACCTTGGCGGGCCTTCAATCTCGCCTGATGGTCTTTTGGAAGTTGATTCCACTTGGTTTGCCACTCGTTCACAAGAGCAGTTCCATTGGACTCAGTGAGGCCATATGCATGCGTTATATAGAATCAGTGACGGACCCAGGAATATGGCTTGTGGGGGGCAAAAAAAAAATTTTTGACAATGGCAACAAAATGTGAAAGAAAAAACTAAGATTGAAATGATAAAACAACAAATAGTTTATAGAGAGATAACGGATTTATAGAGAATTGTAAAGTGTTGAATTTCGGTTTTAAGTACGTAGTGAGGGGCAATTTGAATATCAGTGGGGGGGCAACTTTCCTGAACAACAAGGTCAAAATTACACTAAATAATTGACTTTTTTCTACGATCCATGGGGACACTATGCCCCACATATTTAAACAATTGATCCGTCCCTGTATGGAATCCATTTTCCTCCATCTTCTCCAGAAGGGCTACAGGAGGTGGGGTCCTCCAGTTAGTATATTGATCTTAGAGGTTATTTCTGTTGGGATTTAATAAACTGTTAACCATTAACAACTACGAGTGCGCAACGAATATAGATCAAGTACTGTGCATGAAATAAACACAACCCAAATAAAACAAAAGGTAACATAGAAAACTAACCCTTGAAGATCAACTGCAAATGTTATGAACCAAAGAGCTAGAAACCCTTTTGAAACTAGTGGATAAATTTCCACATCTACGGTTGCTCACACAACACGTCAAACAAGTACGTCACGATGCTAGTCGTCACTTCACAAATAAAACAACGGAACACGATGTTCTTGTTTAGTATATATATAGATCGAATAAAACCCTAAAGGGTTATATTCTGTTCGTGATCGTCTAAAGACAAAAGGGATAAACACCCTGCATGATAACAACATAGATAGTATTTGCATAGCATGCATTATGTATACATGAGATAAGCAAGTATATTGCATGCCTTCTGTATACGTGTTTAGAATTGATAGTGTTAGCCTCAAATAATGAGTCGAACACGGAAATTCGTTCATTTAGAATATTAAGTCTCGGTCATTTTAATATGTAACGTTGTAACAGGCTAGAACGGGTAAACGGGCTCATTTAATGTAATCTAACCGGTCACGTGTATCGGGCGAAAGCCCAAGTAAACCCGAGCCCGGCCCGTAGAATAACTAAAGGCATGAAAGCCTTTTAGTTGGATACATATACACCTCACCAAGGAAGGTGAGGTGGTTGGTCTCATTTGTAATTTTTACTCTTGTAATCAACCATCTCATTTTCTCTCTTTATTTCTCTCTCTAACTTCTCTCTAAAATTCTTCATACCTTCTCATCTTATTTTTTCTTGTTCAAATGGTGAAGTGAAAGTGATATTGGGTTACCGACACTTGGTATCATAAGCCTCGGGTGGGTTTAGTGTTTTTCGTTGTGGTTTGTATGAGCTTATTGGTTTGGCTTAGTGAATTTTTTTCTACTCCTTAAAAACGTTTTGTTGTAACTTGATATTATTGGTTTCGTTGTGAATTTTTTTTCTTTTCTTCGTTGTGGTTTTGTGAAAATTATGGGCTAAGTTAGTTTAACAGATCATGGGCTTATCAACTTTATTTTTCCTTTGATTTATTTCTTGTTGGCTTCTTTGTGTCATTTTTTTTCATTCAAAACAGTTACTCGTTTTTTTTATTTAATAGAAATTATTCTTGGCTGTTCTATTTTGAGGCTAATTTTCATATATTAGGTTTTCAAAAGCAAAAGCTTAATAATTACACATTACAATGTCTTATCTTGTAGCTTATTGTTAAGCATTTTTCGTGGCTTATTACTTGGTAAAGTAGCTTATTCTTAAAGCTTATTTTGTTGAGCTTATCTATCTTTGTGGTCCAACGGTTGAAGACAAGGAGACCAAGATCCAAAGTTTTAGGAGCAAGGACGATAGTGACAACCGATCTAGTCAAGTATTCAAGGACACAATCTAATCATCTAATAAAGGACCCAATCTAGTCTTTCAACACAAGGAACCGATCAAGTCCTTCACTTCATGGAACCGATCTAGTAATTTTTTAAGGACGTGCCGATCTAGTTTCTTCATTCAAAGCACCGAACGAGTTCACATTCTGTGAGTACCAATCTAGTTTTCATCTAGAGCCGATCTAGTTCAAGCATTAAAGACCCGAACTAATTCATGCCATCAACAAGAATCGATCTAGTTTTGTGCTACATGAACCGATCTAGTTGTTTTTCAAGATAACCGATCTAATCATTTTATTTTGGAGGACTCGATCTAGTCAATCTTCTTGTCCTAACCAAACTAGACATTTTTCAAACACAAGGAACCGAACTAAATCGATAACAAGAAAAAACTCCATGTTAAGTTTTATTTCTTGGTTTCACGGTTTCGAGTTTCGGTTGACTACACGACGTATAACTAATAACATTATGTTCGTGGTTCCGTTTCGATCATCGTGGTATATTCATAATTCACTGACGATAACCGTATCATCACGCACAAGTAAAAAATAACTCGTTGTTTTTTTCTATAATTTTTAAAAAAACATACACGATTGAAAAATGGAGGGAATCAGATTCATTAATTAACAAGTATTGAAAAATGGCACATGCAGTCCCTGAGTTTCAAGTGATTTTCATCATTAGTCCTTCTTTGATTAATAACCCCTCTTTGTTGAAACTAACTTGCACCGTTAGTCCTTATTGATTATAAAATCAACCGTTAGCCCTCCAAAGTGAATTGGAATTGCACAGTTAGTCCTTATTTGAGTTCTAATCAATAGTTGATCATTTTAAGTTCAAGTTTGTGCTCTGTTCATCTTTTTTGCTCAACAATTGTCAACAAAAGCTCAAATTCTTCTACAACAACAACGATTTCAACAACAACATTTCTATTCTCACGGTTTTTCTTGATTTAGTAAAATCCCGCGAAATACTCTTGTGTTTTTTTGGTTTAGTCAAGACTTGTAAAATCCCGTGAAATAGTTTTTTTTTCCACAACAACAACAATCACTTTACCTGCTTAAGATCCTACAAATCAATTTCACTTTACACTTCACGTTACGATGGAAACAAAAGATACTTTATCTTCGTGTTCAGATTCAGAAGAACAACAAATGCAACAAATTCAAGACAAAGCGAAAAAGAGTTGCATGGTATCTTTTCGACAACTTCAATCACACCTCAAGCTTCTTTCAAACAACGACTTAAAAGGAACTCGAACCGAGTGTGGATTCAAACGCGCATTTGTGACACTCTTTGGTCAAGATGTAGAGACTTTCACAGGCACAATGTTGTGTTTGTGGTTTTTGGTGTGGTTTAGAAAGTTTCGGCTTTTTGAGCTTATTCTACACACGGCTTTCTTAGTTTCTTTTCTCTATTTCTTTCTTTTTGTTTAAACAATAAGCTTGTTTTACTTTTCATTTTTACACACGGCATTTTTGGTTTAACAAAAGAGTGTGCGTTTTTTTCCTGTTGAAAAATGGTCACATTTTCTTCATTTCAAACGAGTTAGTAAGTTCTTCTCTGCCATTTTTCAACTCATTTCGAGCTTATATTTCAAGCTTATTCAAGCTTATTTTTTGGTTTGCTTATTGTCCTTGTGGTCCTAACCGGTTGAAAAAAATAAAGGGTGTCATAGATCCATGCTTTAAAGATAGAAGGACGTTTTGGTTACATTGGTTTTTGTTGTTTCGGTAGAAGACAAGCTTCAAGGACAGTTGTACGTTTTGGTTTCTTGTAAAGGACACCAAACGAGTTAAAGCCTTTGAGCACCGATCTAGTCAATTTCTATAAGGACCCGAACTAGTCTTTTGCTTCAAGAACCAATCTAGTCCAACCAACAGTCACCGAACTAGTTGAAACCTTTGTGCACCGATCTAGTCAGTCCCAGAGGAACCAAGAACTATAAAAAACTAGTTGATTCTTTTGGGAACCGAACTAGTAAAAACACTTGTGAATCGAACTAGTCATAACCCTTATGTGAACCGATCTAGTTTGTGTCACTTGAGACCCGATCTAAACCTAACTGAGTCAACTCGGTAATTACCGAGTTGACCCAGGTAACTCACTGAGTCGAGACTAAATAACGAAAAAGAATAGATCAAGATGTAACAGACTCGAACCCATCTACAAACTTCAACAACCACTACAGCCAACATCAACCATCATCAACAACACTCACAGCCAAACCAAATCTAACTCTAAACCTATAAATCCCTTCGTTACAAATTCCATCACTCAACTCCATCCCTCTACATCAATTCACAAGACTCGAAACATGATGAACACAATCTCAGATTCAATTAATTTCGTGTGTTACAATTAAATTCTGACCCTCAAATGATCAAGAACACAAAAGTAAGTCATCATCGATCTGTTAAGAGCTCAACTCTTTTTGTTTATATTCGAAATTAATAAAGTAAGAGTTATAACAAATCAGTTATACTCTTCTTTAGTTTCGATTCGACAAAAATTAATCAATACAAAATAAAGAACCTACCCGAGACCTTGATTTTAAGATCTTAAAGATGATTGAAAGTAAACCAAATAACAGAAGGGTATGGTGAGTATTGGTTCGAACTAAGATGAGTAATACATGAGTGGTTTTGACTCATGTTTGAGATGTAATTGAAGAATCAGATATAGATGCATCGAATGTTTCAGATATGTTAGGGGCGGATGAAAGTGGAAATGAGTTTAGGGCTAACGAGAAAATGGAGGTGTGACTGCACACGTTTGTGTGTGAAAGTTTTGGGTTAGGTTGCCCTAATAAAATGGGTATGAGGTAATATATATTCCTAATTATCTCTAAGCCGGGTATGATTATTTCTTTAGGGCTAGAAATAAGAATTGGGCCGAGAATGATTATATAATATGATGGGCTGATGAAGTTTTGACAGACCAAGCTAGAACCCACTTGGGCCGAATGTATATGTTGATAATGGGCTACGTTTTCTGTTTAGTGGGCTGGCGCTTATGGACGCAATTTTTTTTTGGCTGGAATGGTTTAGATTGTTATTGCAATAACAATTTCGGCTTATATTTATGGACCGAGCCGGGTACTAAAATGCTATCACGACAAGTTCAATTAGACAAATGTAGATCCGTTGACGACATTCAAACACAACATTTGTCTAGTTTAACGACATTCTTGAACAACAACACAACAAACACGATACATAACACTATAAATGATCTGAATAAGATTCACTAAATGACAAACGGCTAAAGATTCGAATTACGATGCAAGTAGTTTCACGAAGTTTTGCTTTGGTACCCTTATTTAAATGAAGTTAGATTTCAACGAAGGCGTCTACTTATTTTCATCATCGAGACTTCCTTCTATTTGCTACCCCTTTTCTTTAAACCCAATCTATCGATTGATGACTTGCTTGACCGTATATAGCTTATGATTAAGACTTGAATTATTTAGTTACCAGCAGTCAGGGGTGGTTGGTTACAGACCTGATTAACTATCACTTAAAGGAGTTACATTGTAGTACTCAGTGTCACACGCAGAAGACGATGTGGATAATTTCAAGAGGTATTGTACTTCTTATACTTTTCCGGTGGGGTATAGAGTACTTATAGCTTTAATCTTGCACCGTTCTTCAATCAACAACAGTGCAAACTTAAGTAACAAATTTAGGGGATTTTACTTTATTTTCAAGTTTGGTATATCGGGTTTACTTCTCCAAGTGATCACAGCAATAGAGTTAGCCAGAGAATTTAAAGGTTAAGATGTAATCAGCAATTCTCATGGGATATTATTGTGCCATTCCAAGACAAAGGTACTTCACCGTCTAAGTACAGTTTTCAAAGTTCTTCAACGACATTCATAACAAGACCTTGAATATACCAAATTTTCTTGATTCTATGCTTCATCTCCTCTACGGTTACTGAAGACAAGAGGGTACAGCTTTGATTGGATTTAACAAATATGTGCTTAAGACAAAAACTTCTCCGAGTATATGTGCGTACACAACAATGATGCTTCCGAGAGTTCGCACCATCATGGGGGAAATTGTGTACATCCGGGACTTAGTTGACTTTGATGTTACCATGTCAACTTCCAGGGGAAGTAATGTATACTACTTTACCAAGTATGGTTTATGAAGTATTCTGCATACGTTAAGAAGAATTGTTGTTCATTCTCGCAAGCAACAACAGCACAGGAAACAGCCCTACAAAACACACAACAAAAAATAACAAAAACATTTCTTAGACATGCCCCATATTAATAAGTCAAAAACCTCAACGAATATAACCAAGACCCTAATGCCAAGAAGCAGTGACGTCTCAGCCGGAAACTCATGGTCATCCTCCAAGGGTATATACTCAGGGTATATAGGCTCCGGCACGTAGTCAGGGTCATGTGCCTGTATGAACATAGGCTCACGCTCATCCTCATCCTGAGGAACTGGTAGTATCTGTGG
Source organism: Tanacetum coccineum (assembly GCA_026074375.1). Lineage (NCBI taxonomy): Eukaryota > Viridiplantae > Streptophyta > Magnoliopsida > Asterales > Asteraceae > Tanacetum > Tanacetum coccineum. Next base: position 29,944 of record BQNB010003883.1, read on the forward strand.
ATCCTCTGGGCCTGGTATGTAATCCGGTGATGGTGGGGCTACTGGCTGTAGCGGGAGTCCGTCGTATCCTAGTACGATGACCCGTGGAATGCCTCCCTCCGATATCTCCTCATCATCGGCTCCCCAGAAAGCTCTGCCGGGCTCAGAGTCGGTGTAGACGGAAGTGTAGGTAACATCAGACGTCGCAGAAGACATGGTTACTGCAAAAAGTAAAATAACTTATATAAGTATTTCTTATAAGAAAGATCGATATGCTATGTTTGTAAGGCTTTAATAATAAAGTCCTTATAGTAATATACGTAATATCATTTATATACACGTATATTAATTGGGTAAGCACTTAGTACCCTACTAATGCTTAACCAATGCATGTCATATAAACATATATGCGCTAGAAGTAAACAAGTAATGCACGTATGTCCCTCGCAAATCCCATTTGCGAAAATAGTTTTGAAAATGGTTATAGTCCAGACAAAAACTTTTGACCTGGTTCTCTATAACCTTGGCTCTGATACCAATCTGTAACACCCTCAAATCTGAGTATGCAGCGGAATGTTGAATATCCGAAGGCGTTACATTATTGGATCAATAGCACAAGATCTGAGAACGACTACTAAACGTGTCGTTTGAAAAAGATACATTGGATTAACAAAATAGTTGTTTGTTACATAAGCTCGTAGCTTCAAATTGTTCAACAATATAGATAAAGATTCCGGTTTATAACAATTGTCCCCAAAGTGTAATAAGACCCCAAATCTTAAGTGTTGACTCTTCAATTATTGACTCCCAATGTATCATTGCACCTCGTGCCTTATTGACCTGAAAAACATGCTTAAAACGTCAACATAAAGTTGGTGAATTCATAGGTTTATGTAAATAGATGGTAGGACCGCAAGATTTTCAAGTGTATGATTTAAGCAACAAATGCAAACATCATAAAAGGTAATTACGTTTCCCTAAGCTCATGACACCGAAGCTCGACATGTATGAATGCAAATATAAATTTGCCAACAGGTGTCCGTGAATGATGTGCTAACCCTGCAACATCCCAGATTCGACATGGTATGCGGTACGATCCCAGTGATAGACAAGTCACCCGAACGGGGAATTGTCCAATCCTAATAGATCTATCCATAACCATTCGCGCCCTCACAATGGTAAATATCCCAATCACATCTATGCAATTTAACATTCATGGATCATAATAGGACATTAATGGGTTACGGTATCAAAGGCAAACACGTAATCATAGGCATAAAATGTACACCTTTGTGTCCATTTTGTAAAACAAAGCATTTTATCACCTCAAGGATTAATCATTTAAATAATTGTAAAGCATTGGGCTAGGAACTCACCATTAGCCCGGTATCTCTGAATGATAACAAATATCCAAGTAAGTCAGTGGATCACACCGTTAAGCACCTAAGTATTTTAAGTACGGTCAAGCCTTGAGTTTACACATTTAAAGCTAACGACTCATATTGTATAAACTAAATCCCATTTTAAGTTTATAATATACCGAACACTTGGTGTGTACCACCAAGATATTGTATTTAAATACTTTTCGATGGTTCTCGAGAAACGTGAAATTGTTTCCGCTTAATAAATATATCATATTTATTACTTCTCGATAATAATATTAATCAATACCGAAACCTAAACCGTAATAGATTTTTATGTATATATATATTCCGCTTTGACCACCTTTAGTTATAAACCAAGACATTTGTTTTATCAAATTTAAATCAAAAGTTTCTTAGATTTACCGTTTTATAGTTTTATTTTCTTACAAGTGAACCTCCAAGTTTCATTAAATTACATAAGTGGATCCTTCGAGGACAAAAATGTAGTTTAGGTCCTTATAACTTCACATAAAAATCCTTAAGTTACAGAATATTGCAAGAAAATAGTCCGGAGTTATGAAATACAAGAAATGACACTTCAAATCCCTTAGGTTTCCGGCATTTACGGTTTTAGTCCCCCGTCCATTGTAAAAATCCGCATTTTCAACCCAATTAAATCCTAACAAGTGCAATTTGGGCCTTTATATTTAGTCCAAGTAAGCCAACCAAACCATTTTGGCTTATAAATAAGCTTATCAAGCTTATTTTTGGCTTAACAGGCCTTATGGGCCGTTAAGGTCCGTTTAATCTTTTTAGAAGGCCCGTTATAGTTTAAGAAGTCAAAAATGTCGGTTAATAACACACAGTGGGGCTGTGAGCTTAAAAAAAGCTCGGTGAGCTTATTGAAGCTTATTTCGAGCTTATTGGGCTTATGGCCTAATAACTTTATCACCGATAAGGGTGTTTATAGTTTTTTAGACTTTTTCCTAGTCTTTTCACTTGATTAAGCCGAACAACTGTTTTTTCTTTTCAGCTTATTTCGCAATAAGCTAATACGCTCTTATGTATTCTATTGGCCGGCATTGGGCCTGTTAAGGCCCGGGTAGGGTTTTAAAGGTTTTTGTGGGTCCATTAGGGTCCGTAAGTACATTGAAGGTCCAATAAGCAACTCAGGAGGTCGTTGCTTACATAGCATAATCGATAGAGCTAATAAGCTCACCGATGGCCATTTGGGCCCATAGAAACCCGATGGGTTCTAGGGGTTAGGGCTTGCTATAACATTATTGAGTCCATATAAGTTCATATTAACCTGTTATAGAGCTTGTGTAAATTTTACCTGATAAGCTGTTAAAGTTAATGTGAGCTTATGGCTCACGTGGGCTCAGTAAATGGGCAGTAAGCCCGTTAAGGGTTCGTCTTTAAAACTCTTTGGTCCCAATAAACGATTTCTAAGCCCACTTATCTTATTAAAGTTGTATAAGTTCATCGATAAGCTGTTCGAGCTTATCGTGAGCTTATTTGCTTGTTTAGGGCCTCGTCGGTGGACCATTGGTTATACAAGTCCAATATTAGTGCCCGAAATGGCTTATAGAGTGACATAAGGTCTTGTTAAATCGCTAGCACTAAAAAAAAAACGCGTCTAGCGTTTCTAAGCGCGACTCATATCTATGCAAACGTGTCGTATTAAGGTTCGAAAATGCCGTTCCCACAAAGGAATATACCCCCACGTCATGTTTTACATAACGATAGTTAACGTATAATATTTACTATTTTCATCAATGAGGTTGCGTGAACCCATGCATGGACCAACCCATGCACGTTCATGCATGCGTACACGTTACAAATGAGTAGTGTCACGAATTATGCAACCTTGGCTAAGCGTCTAACGAAAGATAACGAGGCTTAGACAAATACTTACAAGAGTCCTAAGTTTTTCCTTGGTTGTGGCTTGCGGGTGTGTGCGGACGCGTAAGACACCCAAACGTGTTTACCCTCAATGCGTCAAGCTATGTAAACCAAACTCCTTAGCTTGTGCTTCCCTCGTACTAGGTCGTATATATCGATCCTTAATAGACTTCCCTTGGCCTATTAGCAAAGTTTGTCGTGTAGGGTTTCGGTTAAAGGGTATACACGATTTGTAATAGGAGATAAACGTGTGGTATGTGTCTATTGTTTAGTGTTTATATGTGTTTACAGAAAGGTTTAAGTGTATGGTAAGAGCAAATTTATATGCAAGAGAGCTTTTTTAGATTTCCTAGATTCTAAACTAACTAGAAATCCGTAGCCATATATGTGGTTTACTGGAGATCTCATATACTTACACAAGTATTAAGTTAAACCCCCTAATAACATGTTTTAAATCCCTAGTTATAGTACAAGATTTGCTAGATTAGGGAAAATCTTATGAGTTTGTGTTTCTTTTCTTGTTAGTTCGCGGGCACAAAGGAGTCCAAAAACAAAGAAATGGGTTATTACCTAATGTGTCAAGCATCATTAGGGGACCATTAGGACACAAATTAATTACCTAGTATATGTACATGTACCTTTTAGGATCATTAGGGAGATTTTGCTAGCTAATGTATCACCAAGGACGATTTGCTTATGGATTACTTGTCCCATTTCGGAAACCAAAGTGAATAACCGCCAAGACCTTTGCTTAATTTTGTGTCTAGCGTTTATATGGGGAGTGGTTTGAAGTCTAGTAGTTCTAGTTATTTCCGTGGTGCGTCCAAAAGTATTTTAAATAACGCAGAAACAGTAACGCCTTTTACGTGACCAAATAAGAAATAAAATAGCAAAGTACATAATACATCTGCATCTAAATCCAATTCTTTAAGTATAGATTTGGGCTTAGTTAGACGATTCCTGCCAAGAGACTTCCTCCTTGTGCCAAATGTTTTAGGTGAAGTACCAACTGGTGGTTGGGGAACATCAGGCACAGATGGAATGGGGGCTTTAGTAAACTTTTGCTGCTTGGAGGAAGGTTCTTCTAACTGAGGACCTATCCTCTTCAAAGTCCTGCTAAATGCTTGAACCTGAGTGTTTGCTAGAGCCTTTTGAATCTTTTTAAACTCCTCCTTTAATTGTGCATCAGTGAAACTTTCCACCTTAGCCTTAGTCCATCCAGTAGAGTAGAGAGCACTACTTTGGTTCTTGACAAATTATCTCATGTAGGTTCTTTGTTGTACCAGAGTCATTGGCCTTTCCATCCTTTCCTTTGCCAATTTCTCAGCAAGAGCTTGTTTCTTCCTCTAGATCAAAGCAGCCATCCTGACTCGGAAGTATCTTCAGTCACATCATCACCCAACAGTGTCTTGGAAAGAGATGCATTAGCTTCAACCTGAGCCATGATGTTGATCCAATCAGCCTCAGTATAATACATGGCTGAAGCAAGAACTTCTTGTTGTCTCCTTCTGTTCAGCTCTGCTCTTTGTCTGTCCACTTGAGCTTGTTCTTCATCATGTAACCTCTTTGCAACCTCCTCACCAATTCTATCATCTTCCATCTGCTTTAGTGTCCTTTCTTTGACAGTAATGTCTTCTTCCACCATTGGAGTTTTTCCTTTGTTTGAAACACCAGCAGGAGCAACACCAGTAGGAACATCAGTAGGAATGTAGGGACTAGAAGCACCACCAGGAGGAATATTGGAATCAACAATCATAGCTGCATTAGCCAATGCAAGTAGAGCATCCAAATCCATATCTTTCTCTCCTCCTTCTTCTTGGTCAGTATCACTTACAACCACCTTCCTTTTCTTGGTCTTGATTTTTACCTCCATTGCTTTTACTTTCTTGACCAACTTTCCCACCACATCCTTAAATAGCTTCTTGGTGTCCTGGAGCTCAGTTTCCAACGAATTTACCTTCTGCACAAGAGTAGAAACTACAAAGGACACATCAGTTAGTGTAATAAGGTCCTCTGCACCTCCTGAAGTATGACCTGCAGGGAGAGCTTGAGTGGACCTTGGTGGAGATGCATGGAAAGAGCCTCCCAAAGGTTCATCTTCCACTTTATCATTTCAGTGTATGGTGGTGGTTATAGCTTGTGCAGCTACCCCTGCACCTTCACTTTCTTGATCTTGGGGAAGCATAGCAGCTAAAAGTTGCGTAGGTTGCCCCTCAAAGTTGAGCTTCATATTAGCAAAAGGTTTACTAGATAGCTTGAACACATGGTATTGTCTTGTAGAACTAGTTTCTATACCCAAAATGGTTTGAAAAAATCTAGGATACATTAAGAACTTTTTAGCATTTCCTATGTTACTAACCATCCCCTTAAAAATGTAGCTAGACCAGTTAAATTTTCTCCCATCAGATAGACAAATAAGAGCAACAGCAAGTGAGCTACCAAATTGATCCCAACTACCAGACTTGGTACTGAGACAGTGAAGAATGGTGTGGACCAAAAACCTCCATTGAGGTGAAAACTTGTTCTTGTAAAAGGTTAACTTGCCTTCAGTGACATACCCAAGGTTATCCATTTCCCAGAATAGATTTCCAGCAATGGGCAAATCATCCAATGACCACCAACAATCAGCTAATTGAAGTTGACTTCTTACTAAGTCCTCAGTAATGGTATAGGGAGTCGCATCAATGGTAGCTAGGATAGCTGGGGGACCTAACTCAGGAGACCTGAGTGTAGCCATAGACCAGAATTGTTTGACTAATGAGTCAAAGATGATGGGGTCATTTGTGAGAGCATACCTTATGTGAGAAGCCCTCAAGAAGTCAAGAATCTGATGATAATCATCACTTCCTGTGGGTTTTTTCAAATAACCCACTTTGTTGTGTTCGTCCCTGTATCTTAGTGCGGCCATTGATGATTTTGAAATAGGGTTGAGATTTTGTGCAGGGTGTAGATCGCAATTGAGAGTTGATACTGGTAGAGAGTGGTAATTTAATTTATATAGAGTAATGATCTTAATTTCTATTGGACCGTTTGGAAATTAGGGTTTTATGGAAAAAGTAACTGTTAAAATGTGAGAAAACAGTAATTATCCATTTAAATAGGAAACCCTTTGACGAATAAAATGCCAAAAATATCATAACGGTAACTTTTAATGAAGATAAAACTCAATTTAATCTACCAGCACAAACGGACATAACCAGCACAAAGAAAAGTCAACCAGAAGGAAAATTAACATTACCAGTAGGAAGTGGTCAACCAGTAGGAAAATTAACATTACCAGTAGGAAGTGGTCAACCAGTAGGAAAAATGGAAACTACCAGTAGGAACTCTGGTAACACCAGAGGGAACACTTGAACTACCAGTATGAACTCTTTTTCATCAAAATAAGGCCACCTGGTCCATGTAGAACACTAGAAAATCACTAAGCAACCCTCTTGAACCATTAGTCTGCAAAAGGTGAGGCCAATACACACAAAACATATACAATAAAATGGAAAGGAAAATTAACTATTAGAAGGAACGAATTACAGACAAGAAAGAGGAACTAAAACTACCAGAAGAAAAAGTTAAAACTACTAGGAGAAAAAGTTAAAACTACGAGGAGGAACATGTTGTAGCAAGAAAAACTAATTGGTAAAAAAAAAAATTAAAAACCAACTTTTTAGAAAATTGTACAACAACAGACCTCCCTTTGGACTCAAATCCTCCCCTCAATCATAGTATCTATGGATTGAGCATCCCAATGTTAACCACAAGATGAGTAAACCTAGGCCCATCAAATGCCTTGGTTAACAAATCAGCCACATTATCATCAGTATGTATTTTAAGCACTTGAATAAGTTTCTTTTCATTAGCATCTCTTATGAAATGGTGCCTAATTTCTATGTGCTTAGTCCGTTGGTGAAAAACTGGGTTTTTAACTATGCAAATGGTACTTTGGTTATCAATAAAGATTTTGGTATTCATAAAGTTATACCCATAATCTAACAACTGATTTTGTATCCAGAGTACCTGACCACAACAGTTAGCAGCAGCAACATACTCAGCTTCAGTGGAAGAGGTAGCCACAATTGTTTGCTTCTTGCATTGCCATGAGATCAACCTCCTACCCAGAAACTGACATCCACCAGTTGTGGATTTCCTATCCTTGTTTGCCCCAGCATAATCACTGTCACTATAAGCTTCAAGCACAAAAGGTGACTCTCTAGGGTACCATAAGCCCAACCTAGGTTGGCCTTTAAGATACTTGAAAATCTTCTTCACTGCTTCCAAATTTGAAGTAGTAGGAGTGACTTGATTCCTTGAACAAGCACTGACTGCAAACATTATATCAGGCCTTGAAGCTGTCAAGTACATTAGTGAACCTATCATGGATCTGTACAAATGTACATTTACAGGACTATCAGGTTCATTCTTGGACTTAGGCTTTGGAGCTTCATAGGGTGTAGTGGCAGTCCTGACACACTCCAAATCAAACTTCTTCAGGATCTCTTGCACATACTTGTCTTGGCTGATAAAAATTCCATCAGGTCTTTGCTGAACTTGTAATCCTAGGAAGAAAGTAAGTTCTCCCATAGCACTCATTTCAAATTCTCCCTTCATCAAGGCCTCAAATTCATCACACCAGGCCTTCTTTGTAGATCCAAAGATGATGTCATCCACATAAACTTGTACCAAGATGATATCTCTTTTGTGCTTCTTAAGAAAGAGAGTCTTGTCAATGGTGCCTCTTCTGTAACCATGTTTCAGCAAAAAGGTAGAAAGGGTTGCATACCAAGCTCTTGGTGCTTGATGAAGTCCATATAGAGCTTTGACTACCTTGTAGACCTTCTTGGGATGTTGAGGATCCACAAATCCCTTAGGTTGAGTGACATATACTTCCTCATCAATTCTTCCATAAAGAAACGCACTCTTAACATCCATCTGATAAACCATAAATCCCATGTAAGAGGCAAATGCTAAAAACAATCTGATTGCCTCTATTCTTGCAACTGGAGCAAAGACTTCATCATAATCAATGCCCTCCTCCTGTCTGTGTCCTTGAGCTACAAGTCTAGCCTTGTTTCTGACAACAATCCCCCTGGCATCTCTCTTGTTTTTGAGTATCCACTTAGTCCCAATAGCATATTTACCTTCAGGCAAATCAACAAGAACCCATACATTTTGAAACTTGAACTGTTGCATTTCTTCCTGCATAGCATCAACCCAGCTTGGATCTTCAAGGGCCTGAGCTACACTTCTTGGTTCAACTTGAGAAAGAAAACAAGCAAACAGACAATGTTGAAAGTCTGTATGATTGTCTCTCTGCTGGTCATGAATATAACTGATAAAAGCAGATTCACCAGTAGTAGTCTTATTGACCTTGCTTCTCGTTTGCACAGCTGAAGTATGATCCCCAATAATCAGAGATTGAGGATGAATTGTATTGATTCGCTTAGTTGCCACAGGACTGACTTCCACAGTTGATGCTAAATTGTTTAGATCAGCACCAAACTCATCATCATAGGATGAAGAAGAGAAAATACCAGGTGAGGGTTCATTATTTCCAAGGTCTGATGGACTGGGGAATCTTGTTGTAGGCTCATCATCAAAGAATGAGTCAGTTGGACTACCAGTAGGAACTGGAACACCACCAGTAGGAACTGAAACATCACCAGGAGAAATCGTTGTATCACCAGAAGGAACTGGGATGCTACCAGTAGGAACTGTTTTTGTACTTGCTCTCTTCTGAAGTTCCTCAGCATCTTTTGCATCAGAGGTGGCTCTTTGTTCCTGACCTTTCAGCCTTGCAAGCTCCTGTTGAAAAATTTCTTCAGCAGAATCAAGAGGAGAATCATCAACTTCATCACCAGAAGTATCTTTAGGCTCAGCCTCTTGAATGCTGTGTGATGGATAAGAAGGGACAATGATGACTTGTTCATCACATTCTGAGTCTGAATCAGCATCTTGTGTACCTGCAGGGTTAGTTGAAGCTTCTTGTGTTCCTGCAGATTGGTTAGCTTTATCACGTTTATAGCCTAAAGTATCAGTCAAATAATCGAGGTCAAAATACCATTCATGACCAAGACCCTGTACATTAGGTTTTTCCTCAAGATACCTCAGATTCATAGTCTCTTCTACCCTTTTATTAGGCACATTGTACACCCTGTAGGCTCTATTACTTGCAGAGTATCCAACAATGTAGCCTTCATCAGCCTTGCCATCAAACTTACCCAAATGATCACTTGTGTTTAGAATGGTCACATGACACCCAAAGGGTTTAAAATGACTGACTGAAGGAATGTTCCCAGTCAATAAGGCATAGGGTGTCTTATTATGAGGACTAGTTACCAACACTCTATTCAAGACATAACAAGCAGTTCTTACTGCTTCAGTCCAAAACATAGTAGGTAACTTAGAGTCAGCCAACATAGTTCTAGCTGCCTCTATGAGGGTTCTATTTTTCCTCTCAGCAACCCCATTTTGCTGTGGGGTTCTGGCATTACTATAATCCCTCTTTATCCCTTTTGACCCACAGAGTTCAATAATATGAGCATTTTTAAACTCTGTACCATTATCACATCTTATAGCTTTTACCTTTTTGTTCAACTGGTTTTCTACAAGATTAATAAAGTCCTTAAGGATAGGATAGGTCTCATCCTTATGTTCTAAAAAGAAAACCCAACAAAACCTGCTATAGTCATCAGTGATCACAAGGCAGTAATATTTGTGGTCAATGCTTCGAATTGATGTAGGACCAAAGAGGTCCATATGAAGCAATTGCAAAGGCTCAGAAATGGAGCTCACAGCAGTAATGGCCTTATAAGAGGCTTTGTGTTGCTTGCCTTTACAACATGCAACACAGGTATGGTCATTCTTGAAAAGTTTAGGGGGTAGTCCTCTAACTAAGTTACCCTTTACCAATCTGTTCATGTTTTTATAGTTCACATGACCCATCCTCCTATGCCATTTCACAGATTCATCAACTGAGGCTTTTGCCACTAAACAAGCCAAATTACCCCTGGGACTGAGATTATTCAAGTTAATGGTGTAAAGATTATGTTTCCTTGGAACCCTAAGTACCACCATACTTTCATCTGGAAGCATGAAGTCCTTGGATAGCACAAGACAATCAGTGTCTGTGAAGAGAACTCTATTCTTCTTGTCACAAATCTGAGAGATGGAGAACAAGTTGAATTGTTGCAGTTCCTTCACATAGTAGACATTTTCAAAATCCAGTGTGGGAGTTCTGATTGTCCCTTTTCCAGTAATCCTACCTTCACCACCTCCAAAAGTCACTTTTCCTCCTTGAAATTCTTGAAAGTCATCCAGTCTTTCCATGTTACCTGTCATACTTCTAGAACAACCACTATCAAAGATCCCTTCATCTTCAGCATCTGAATAAGGATTTTCCTACAATATACAACATGGGAAAAGTTAGTGTCTAAGGGGGACCCAAGCCATTTATGACTTGGGTCTGCCTTGTGGATCTGAAAAGGTTGTCCATGAAGATGTATGAGATCCACTATTGTTCTTGGGTACCCAGTATAAACCTTTTCTATGTGTTTTCCAAGAACAACCTGCTGAGGGCTTAACAGCAGTTGCCCATCTCACCCCACCATATTTCATATGATTATAATACATTTGAGGTACATATGGTGTATAAGTCTGAAAATAAGAACTTGTAGGTCTATTTAAATGGGGCATAGGTCTAGCAGTACTTTTCCACCAACCAGAAGTTACTGATGGAGAATATCCTCTATCAGTAGGAACTGGAAAAGGCCTATTTTGCCTACCAGTAGGAACTGGTGCAGGCACCTTTGGCTTACCAGTAGGAACTGGTTGTGGTCTAGCAGGAGGAATGTTTACTTTGCCAGTCCTAAGAAGTACAGCTTGTGGGACAAACTGATTTTGATGATTAACATTATTCCTACTATGTACAGGTCCCACCCCATTACCAACAGTCTTATTAGCCATTTGTTTCTCATAAAAATCACAATCCTTAATAAGATGAGTACTACTACCACATACAAAACATAACTTAGAAACAGATGAAGCATTTTTCCTAAAATGACCTGCCTTTTTATTAAAATAACCATTCTTATTACAAGAAGTCCTAGAAGTGTTTTCATTCTTATTAGAACTATTACAAGAGAAACTAGGTAAATCCTGAACAATAATGGGTTCTTGGATATGTGTCCCAACATTGGACTCAGTCTCAGCTTCACTCTCTGATGTGGATACACTGGAAGTTGATGCACATGAGGTTGAGTCATTTGACTTGGGCTCTAAAGATTTGTCACTAGAATCACTGGAGGCAAAGTTATTTGTGTTGACCGCTAAAGACTTGTCACTGTTATCACAAGAGACAAAGTCATTAGACACATAATTAGAGTCACCAGAGGTTGAGGACTTTGTACCATAAGACATTTGTGATTCATCCAAGTCAATGTGATCTGATAGAGGAGTGTAGTCTCCAGAAAGAGGTGGAGGCACAGCTTTCATACTATCAGCTTTGGCAAACCTATTAAAAAGAGGTCTACCCTCCACTTCTTCAGAGTTAGTGGTAAATACACAAAATGCAGAGTCATCCCATCCTAACTCATTTTTACTTATATAGTTATTAAATCCCAAACCCACTTTTGTTCTAATAGACAAAACCACTTTTGTTCTACAAGACAAGGAACTAACTCAACTAATCTGACTAAGTTAATTTGGAGGAGGCTCTCATCACTTATTTTAAGTTTGAACTAAGTGATATCAAGTTAGAGTCCTGTAAACTTTCGTTAGCATTCTTAGCAATAGCATTTAATTTTTCATAATGTTTTAGTAGAATTAGTTGAAAATTTTCTAGTTTAATAGACAACACTCTAAATCTTGTCTTCAGTGTCAACTGATTTTCTGAAGCCTCCTCTTTTGTTTTTTCCAAAGTTTTAACATGAGTTCTTAAAGCTTGAACTTGTATAAAATAACACTATTTTGTTTATTAAAGTTCAAAATACTGATTTTGAAGTTCATTTATTACCTTATATCTTCATAACCAAAACGGTGAGCAATTTTATGTACCTCAGAAGGACACCCAAGAGAAACAAAATCTCCAGCAACACCTGCAGTCCACAGACTTCCATTGTAATCAGCTCCAGTGATCAATTTGTTATATTTGGCAGCACCTCTTCATTGCAATCTCAGTATCACCACCAGCGAAATCAAACAAACCTCATAGAAAGTCAATAACTCCATCACTCTGACCATCATGATATGTCCAATCAACCATGTCACAACATGATCAATGCTTATGTGATCATTCTTCCTTCTTTCCAATCTCCTGAATCTTAGAATGATGCATATCTCTGCTTGTCATTCCTCCCTTTGCCCTGCATCTTTGCAAAGTGGCCTATAAGAAAGCCACTTGTAACAATGAGACTTTCTTCTAGTTGAACCTATGCAGATCCTTCTTATCCAAAATCATCTTTTCTTCCAGCTTTCTGCTCAAACTTGTGAACTCTAACAGAAAGATTAGCCATTTGCCATTTTAAGTCCATCTCCTCCAGATCTAATTTTTCTATCTGATCAAAATCTTCATAAGCCAGTTGTTGTTCTGGCTCAGTATCAGCAACAAAAGATTGAAGAACATCTTCAATTATATTACCAGATCTGTGAGACCCAGTCTTAGAATTTGATGGAGCAGTGTAGGTAGATGAAGAATAGCATGGACTATCTAGATATGACATCTTTTTGCTAGCACTAGTGGTACTAACAAATGCAGAATGGCTTGGACCTGCAGATTGACTTGAAGAAAAAGTAGAGTATCCTTTGATATCTACCTCAAGAGTCTTTAACCCTGTAGTATAAAACATCCAAAGAAAGAAGTTTCAAGATACCACCTTTGGTTTCCCAAGTTAAAGCAAACCTGAGACCATGATGAAGGTAGTCAAAGCTCTTAGAAACTTGAGTTAATATCTTCAACCAACCCTTGGCAGGCCTTGAGTTAGTTAAAGCCTGACTTAGAATCTCTGCATTCTGATCATCACCATTGTGCAATCCCTCAGCTTCACTAATTCAGACTCAAAAAATTCTCTCTTGCTTCAGCACAGACTTTCTCATCTTCAAAATTCAACATATCCACCAAACCTTAGCTTTGACTTGCAATCCATATAAACCCTTGCATCATCCCTTATAATTGGAAATATCCAGCCACATGGATCATCATGAATAGACTGAAGCAAGTAGTTCCTTGCCTTTGATTCCCTCGGAACAGCAAATGATTGTCATCAACAGTCGTTGGGTGGAAGGATTATGACTCTTCCATCAAAATCTCTTCCATCCGCATTCAAGCCTATTTGCTATTTTCGAAGCACGTTAACTCATGCGATATCTCTTCAATCAATGAGCATTGAGTTTGTGCCACATTTAGGACATCAAGTAATATGCGGCAGTTCTATCGTATCCCAGACCTCATACTCATCCTTCTTCAAATAAGGAAACTTGCAATTTTTTGGGGTATTGTTACTTTGCTTTTTGTTCTTAGGGGGATTAGTTGGGGGAATCTCAGATATCTATTTGGGTGTGGAGAATAAACATTGTGATCGCATACATATGAAACTCCACAACGTTCAGAGGCGAGCGGTCACTCTGCACGATAGATTTGCGTGCAGGTCAATTGGAAGTGCGAGTTTTATACTGTTGTGGCACCGTGTTTAAGGAATGTCAAGTTCAACAGTCGAATAATCCGGGATTGGACACAACTGTTTTGGAACCAGGGACAGATGTCTAAAGAAGCAAGTGAGTTCATGTTTGCCATTCAGCAACACGGCTTACGACAAGAGGAACATGCAACTTAACGTTCTTGCCTAACCTAAAAATCTTGTTGGTAGTCAGAGATAAGAGCGGGAGACTACAAACTTCTGTCAAGACACCGAATGATCACATATCTATCAATCAAGGTCCATCATCTTGATGGGGTATCTCTTATGTACATTATAACAGTAGGATTAAGAAGGTGTTTTGTGTTCAGTATATTTTGTCTTTCTAAGATCTTGATGTCAATAATTTAATAACATAAAAAACAATACTCAATATACATGTGTTCGATGTAGAATCAGAGTTACCGAGCTATTTTCTCCCAAATATTTCTACCATATTTAAATCACTTGAGATCCTAATTCTCAAAGGGTTTGAAATTTTTTATCGGGGGAGAGAATGTGATTTTAATATGAAAATTTGATAAAAATGTGATCTTTTGGACTCAAGTGTAGGCTCTCCCATATGTGCTAAACTCTTTCGAATTCGATGCACATATTGAAGGGGAGCGAATGGTGTATGATGGCAATCATGGAAATACCAAAGACCGACCCTATAATTATTCTATCGGAGTTATAAGGATGGTAAGGTTAGGGAATCGTTCCCATGATCCCGCCAGAGCTGAAAGGGATCAACCAAGGACAATCACATAGTTAATGTGTAGAATTCTTAGGAATGATCAAATGGAGTAAATGAAAGAAAACGGAATAGTGGCAACGCCTGAGATGATGAGCTAGTACTGGAACATATCCAAACAAGGTTCTAGGTAATGAAGTCTCGGTAAGCACCTAAAGGGCTTGAAAATGAAAAAGAAAATGTTAAGATAAAGGTGAAGAGAGAAAGCATCCCTCACTACATTATGGCAGGAAGTTGGGTCACTACATATTCTAGTAAGATATCACATGGTTGCTTGGCTGAACATTGAAGACAAGTATCATGGAACCCAGTGTTGATCAATCATTGTTGTTCTTGAGACAGTGGTCAATGCATTACCATGACGCCGTCTTGAATGTTTCGTTGTTGTTGAGGAATGGTGGCTTTCACTATGAATTACTATTGCATCATCGATAACATTGTTCATAATCCTTGCCATAAAGGTAATAAGAGGTGTTAGGTTTGTAAGGTTATAAGGATCTATGTTGGACGTGACACCAGGTGAGGTCTCTTTGGAGGAGGGGGGGAGTGACTCTCGGAGAGGGCGGGGGGGGGGGGGGGGGGGGGGGGGGGGGGGGGGGGGGGGGGACTAAGCATTGGGAGCGTGCGAGGGGGGGGGGGGGGGGGGGGGGGGAGGGGGTGGGGGGGGGATGGGTGTAACGGGGGGAGGGGAGGGGATGGGGCAGTGGATTTGTGAGTGGTATGAAGGTTTTGGAGGGGGGGGGTGATATTGTTCGAGCGAGGGAGCGAGAGTTGGTGGATATATCTTATGGAGTAGAAGGGGGGGGGGGGGGGGGGGGGGGGGGGGGGGGGGGGGGGGTTTTAGGGGGGGTGATGGGAGGAGGGGGGGGGGTATAGTATGTGTATTATGAGTATAGTATATGTTTTATGTAGTTGTTTTAAGTTTTGTTAAGATATGGATTTCTATTAATTACAAGGAGAAATGTGTATTTCTGGAATGTGTACATTTCCCTAAGCCGTAGGTTCCTTATAGTGGAGAAACCCTAATCTATCTTTACACAAAACGCGTGCATGGAGTTTCATGAATATCTCTTATTTAGCTCATGCATATCCTCAATACTCTAACAGGTTAACTAAAATCTATCCTGGAATAAACTATTTCACTTTACCAGGACCCTAAGTAGGTCCTAATTAGTATAAGCTATTTTCTGAATTTTTTCTAGAATTTTTATAGTTAGTTTAGTATTTTTAAACATTTATTTTCATTAAAAACTTTAAAAAATCATAAAAATAGAAAAATAATCAAAAAAATATAAATCTTTTTTAGA
Source organism: Tanacetum coccineum (assembly GCA_026074375.1). Classification (NCBI taxonomy): domain Eukaryota; kingdom Viridiplantae; phylum Streptophyta; class Magnoliopsida; order Asterales; family Asteraceae; genus Tanacetum; species Tanacetum coccineum. The sequence goes on from BQNB010003883.1 coordinate 45,914, forward strand.
AAATTTTCTTTTATCATAAAGTTTATAGGAAAATTAGTTTTGCTTTCGTAGGGTCTAATTTGCAAAATTTCGATTTTTAAACAACGGGATTCGTTAGGACACCAATACAAACTATGCTTGCTCATCACACATTGTGATAACAAGTAAGATCTTAAGAGTCCTACGCATTATCCTCGTGGTATAGCCAGAACATCCGAGTGATACGAAAGTAATCACAATGAAGATGGAAATCCTTCTAGATCCAACATCAAACAAGCTCTTGGCAGGTGACATGTGAGATCCATTATGGATCAAACTTGTGACAAATGGAAAGCAACAATGGTACGATTCTTTATTAATCAAACTTGTTCCAAGCAGTGAATTGACAGATAGTTTTTGGAAAACCTTTCGATGTGCTCAACAACTGACTTTTGAGCACATTTGACTGTGTATATCTTTCAAAACAAATGTGTTTCTGATGAAATTTTATTTATGTCATAAAACCTTCGGTGTGTCACAAAAACAATTTTCTGAGTAACACGCGACTGATTTTCAAATCAATTTCTCATTAATCAGTGGGTTTTAATTCACTGGTTCGCTCACTCCGTGCTTTGTCTACTTTGAGATGCTCCGGTTTGAGAACGGCTAGCGCAGCTGCAAAACCCTGTCAACGAGATTCTTCGAAAGTATACCTGATCACAGGTAGTATTTATACTGATTAACGGGGAACCGTGGTTCTTGCAACCTTATTCATCAAAAGTGAACAAAGACACTTTCGTTTGTTTATTACTAACATATACTTGTAGGAATCCCCGACAGTAGCAGATGCTGGCAAGAGACATGTTTTAACACCCCAAAATTTACTCGCAGCGGACCCAATATTTGGGTGTTGAATTCATAGCACAATAGTCACAAGAAAATAAAGAACGACTCAAAAAGAGACGTTTTAATATCAACATGCGTCATAT
>BQNB010003883.1:50617-109035 GCA_026074375.1 Tanacetum coccineum
TGCATATAATTTGCCCCTCAACAAGGTAATATTGCAATATACCTTAAGAAATTCTCAATACAAAATGTCCTTTAGGGGTGATCGCGCCATGGATGTCACAACCCCAGACAGGGCAGTCACGGCCCAATAGATCTACTTAATGTACTAGCGCTTACCCATCATAGGTAATTAACAGTGCATGAAATTCGGGGCCTTTTTGCAATAGGTACTCATGCAGATAAACTCATAATCGGGTCAAGCATACCCTTCAAGCACTTGTGTCCAATTTAAAACAAGTAATATGTTCAAAACTCTCAGTTTTGTAAATAGATATTCAATGATCCCAAATCGTGTAGTAAGCAAATCAAGCTTTAATAAATTCAGTGGTAAACAACCATGTATTAGAAATCATGTGTAAAGCAAGTAAAATCTTTCGTAAAAGCATTCATGTAACGCTTATGAAATTGGAATCAATAATTTTTTCTTAGTAAAACAAGCATGTATTCTTACCCCGAAAATAGTTATGAAAACCATTAAAGAAGAAAAGATAGGGCTATGAACTCACCGTAAGTGAATGATCGAAGAGAAACCAACAATGAGAAGATGACTCCAAATATTAGTCGAGACCTATAAAGCAAGTTGCGGCTTAGAATAATATATGATATCATTATAATAGAATAGTTATACAATACTAGTTAGAGAATTCAAACCATAAACAATATTGCACCAAGACTAAACCAAAGTGTTTTTAAGAAGTCAATTGATGTTTAAGCTGGGGTCAAACTAAAATAAACATATACTAAGTCTCGTCCCTTAATTCCTATTTCAATTGGATGTGGTCACACTTTTCATTTTTCCAATCCTAGACGTAAAAGTCAATTTTCTGATTTTATTTATTTTCAAGAGAGCATAAATCCTAAACCGTAAAAGATATAGACATGAGGCTTTCTCCCCTGGAAAGGCCTTGAAGTCTACTATCGCTAACTCAAAACAGAAAACTACCGTTTGCAGAATTTAGCCATGATCACCGGACCATATCTCTCATTCTATAAAAGATATAAATGTGAGGTTTTCACCCCTGGAAAGGACTTGAAGTCTACTTTCCATAACATTTATCCTAAAACTCCAAATGTTTACCAATTTTTAGAAAAGGACAATTTATTATCGCTAACTTGAAACAGAAAACTACCGTTTGCAGAATTTAGCCTTGATCACCGGACCATATCTCTCATTATATAAAATATATAAAGGTGAGGTTTTCACCCCTGGAAAACCACATGAATCTAGTTTTCAAAACATTAAGCAAATAATTCAACTTCTTTACCAATCAACGGGAATTCAACTTTTACTAACCGAAGGTCAAACCAGATTTTTAACTGAATTTCTTGGTTTTGCCGTTTTTGTCATAAATCCTAAACTAAAATAGCAATGAATGTGAGGCCAAGTGCTGGAGCTTATATAAGATGTCTAGCATTGACCCAAGCTTTAAAACCTAAATTTTTAGTTCAAATACCCTGACATTAACATGCTTTCTAATCGAAGGTCCAGAATTGACCCATGTTAGTATTTTGACCATATCTCCCTCATACGGAGGAATTGGTTGAGAACAAGCTCCGTTTACCTGCTGACTTCAAAACAGTCCTATAATTTACTTCAAAACTTAATCAAGGTACTTCCAAATCCTTAATTAATTCATCACAAGGCCACTAATAATCAAAGTACATTATCTAAAAACCATTTTTCACCACTTACACTAATTCATCAAGATCAATTATAAGAAGTACATGCATGATTATAAAAATCACAATCAAGAACATACACTTCACAAATTCGAAAAAAGGAAAAGAAAGAAACTTAAAGAGTATATTAACTTACAATGGGGCTAAAGAAAAGATCAAACACGATCCCTAGTTTTCCAATTTATGTATGTGTGTGTTAGATTCGGCATTAATATGAAAAAGTAATAATGGGAGTGGGTTTGATACTTGGCTTGTTAAAACCTATAAGGTTTCATGTGTGGTTGTATGGAGCTGACGACCCAAGGGGTAAGAGTAGGGGCCTTGGCCCATTTTTGTTAAAAAAATACATATTTACCCATTAACTCTCCCTCGGCCTAATAAACCGATATTCTTGTTTCGATACTTTCTCCTAAACCGTTGATTTTGTCTAAGGAGCATTTAAAATACAAGAAAGATAATATTTATAAAAATGAAAAATTATTAGGCACTCAAGGCCCGTATACAGAGTCATTGGTTATCTCGGGTCATTTAAAAAGAACGTATAATCTTCATCTTGTAAGATTCTGCTGTGGTTTTAAAAATTATGATTTCAATGAAAATCGATTAAGAAAATAGAATGAATGATTAAAAATTTAAGATTTAATTATAAATTTAAATTAAGTAATGACCTTAAATACAAGGTTTTAAATTTAATATATTTTTCACAATTAAAATACAGGATCCGTTGATTTCTCGATCGGTAACGATTAAAGATAAAATATAGAATTCGCGAAAGAATTTAATGACGATTTTAATAGTAACCGACTAAAATAATAAAATGAATTATTTAAACTTTAAGGAATAATTATTAATTCAGAATAAGTAGTGATCTTAAATACGGGGTTTTACATTCTCCCCTCCTTAAGGGAGCGACGTCCCGGCGCTCGATTTTCTAATTCGCTTAACACTGGCTCAAGAAGACTGCGGGTATACTCAGGTCGTCGTCGCGGTTTTTCTAAAGAAACTACAATGAGGAAAAAAGTCATAACATCATCAAATATATTGCAACCGTGAGTAAGCGAACGGGACTGAATTACGCCGAGAATCTCTTTAAAGGAATGATTAAAATACATGACTCGGAAGAAGAAGCCATTAGAAACGAGGAATTTAACAAGTCGTCAATTCTTGGAAGCGATTAAGGGTTCATTACAATTGAGATTATCAATGTTCGCGGCGGTTCGATACACATTGGAAAATCATATAACAAAATCACGAGTCTGAAAGAAGTTCATAGCCACAGAGATGATTGTACAAACGAACACACGCCTATGCCGGATAACATAAAGCCACTCATTCGCAAATTCGTCACTTAATAAAGAGGCGTCCAAACCTTAAAGTGATGAATTATGAACTTATGGATCGCGTGGTTTATAAATTCTTATCTCAAATGAGAAGCGTTCCTAATTCTTTCATAAGTGATTATAAAATCATCATATACCCTGCCATTCCTCCACCCCCCCCCCACACCCCCCCCTACCCCACCTACCCTTCAATAAAAATACTTCAAGCACAAACCACAACCACAACTTTACCCCCTCAATCTACCAATATCTAACTCACCATAACCCAATTAAACCTATCCCCAACCTCATTCCCTCCTCCTAATTATACCTCACCCTCTACCAACCCACCACAATTCTCAAACCCCCCATTCAACCCCCCCCCCCCACCTCCTCAACCCCTTCCACCTCTCTACAACTCCCACTTCTAACTCCCTCCACTCACCCACAACTAAATATCCCCTAACCTCCATACCCCAAAACACCCCTCCCACCCCACACTACATAACCATAAACTTCTACCCCCTCCACTAACACCCCCCACACCCTCCCCCCCCCCCTCAAAACATCAACCCCCCCCCACACCCCCACATACTACCAACACCACCACCACCAACATCCCAATCACAATCCAACCATTCCACACAAACCACACCCCACTACCAACACCCACCCCAATTAAAACTCCATCCCCATCATATATACTTCTATCTCCTACTCACCATTTGTCAGCCCCCGACGCCCCCCTAGAATACCTAACAACATCAGACACGCTAAAAACCGCCTCTAACCAATAGATGCACCCAGATGTACCCTATCTGCACTCATATCAAGACTCTCAGCGTCTCTACGCAATCCCAACAAATCCCCACCAGTATACAACTGCCACAAATATATGAATATACAACCCGACATCAAGTTCCGCCACCTATTCTGTCATAGTCTCACACAGTCCAACTATGTCTTTCTGAAACTCAATACACCCCATATGAACCATAAAATGCTTCCCAGACTGTGATAGCACTTTACCCACCCTCCATCTAAAGTATCTGTCGAGACCCCTCGTCCCAAGATACAGAATCCAGACAAGAAAGACCCACCTACTTCCCTATACCCTCCACATATTTCCCCTCCCCCATGTGTGTTACATCAAATCTATAATCTCCGTGCTCTCCCTGAATCTTACTCCAAATGAAAAAAGATCCAGACCAAAAGAAGAAAAAAGAAAAGATGAACTCGCTACTAAGAGGATAATAATAGCTACTAACTCTGTAAAGAAAGTCCAATGTGATCCCACCATCTCCATGTTCCTAAGACCACCAAAGCCCAGTAAGAGTCTCTCCCTCCATGTCCTACTCGCCTATATCCTATGTGACCACCCTCTCCACTCATGTTGTCCACCCTCACTAAATTCACCTGACCGCACGTCTATAGACACCGAATCCTCAGAAACTTGAATACTCTGTACCTCACACCTCTCCTTAGATATCCAACCATTGATACTCTCCATGTTCTCTTGTTCAAACACCTCTATGTATCCCATCTCGATCTACGCACGCTCCCGATCACACTCCTCAGCGATACTAATATCAAACTCTACAATTCTTCGTGTAAACCATACCTATAACATCCCGCATCCTGTAGTCTAAAGCAACGTAAGTCGACTCGTAATGCCTCACCGCACATCTGTGTCCCGTCAGAGCCTCCTACCAGAAGTGTCCCACATCTACGCATGTGAGCCTCAACACAAGATCTCATCCCCCATCTTTGTGTTGCCCCCTCCTCAACTAAATTGTGTCTACCAACTACACACACCCTGACTTAATAAACTATGCCTATCATCCACACGCACCACACCTAGTGAGTCATCCTCGCACTCGCACTCTTGTATCCATCATACACCTCCCTGTCACCAACTGACTTCCCACATCTAGAGTGCCAAACAACCACACCAACATCACTTCACCTCACGCGCTTAGAGCAACCCCAGAACCGCTGCTAGTGTGAAATCTCCAGAGTGCAATGTTACCTCACACACTATGTTCATAGACACAGTCCTCCCCCCACCAAGAGAAACCATCTATCCAAACAATGTGATCACACTCTGCGCGCCCGCTCACCGCTTCTATGCTCTCACTTTCCCCCCCCACTAATTACATAACCCCACCCCCCTACTTTAAAACACCTTCATCCCAACCAAACCCTATTTTCCCCTTAAAATTCACTCACTCCTCCCACCCCCCCCCCACCTTTCCCCACACCTCCTCCCTCCACACCGCCCTCACCTCCTCGCCTCTCCTCTCTCGCTCCGCCCACCTTCCCCCCCACCCTTCCTCTCCCCTCCCCCCCCACCCCCCCCCCACCCCCCCTCCACCCCCTCTCGCCCACTCCACCTCCGCCCTCGACGCTCCCACCTCCACCACCCAAAACCACTGTACCTAAACACCTCCCCCAACTCCCCCCTATCCCTCACCCACTACCACGACAACTATTCCACAAACACAATAAACACAACAACACACTCAAATTGTCACGCTCCTATCTACTTGTGCTGCCCTCCTCACTCTCTGTCACCCCCTTATTAGAGGTGTGTCATAATGTGTACCTGTGTTTCTCTGCACGATCCTTCAGTACCTGAGATAGACACTTCAAATATGTCATACACTCTCCCACAAACTACACTCTAATCTGTGTCATCTGTCCATTGTCCAACGTACGCCCCTATGTGTAGCATACTTCTCCGATCCTTGTGTCGTCCCTGACTACCCGACCTCCCCCATTCTGAAGTATCAATGAAACATCTTGTCTACTATACACCACAAGTAAAAAACATTAACTAGTATATCACTCCCGTAATATCAACTTCTTCCGGTCTCCCTCCTAACCAAATAACCAATAATTCCAGAACCATATACTACCTTAAGTATGTCACCCTAGATGTAAAATCAGTCTAGCCATGTGTACTCTCTCATGTCAAATTGTGTAGTGTTCTCTCAAGCTCCTCTAGCACATACAACTCTCTAGACAACCTCACCGCATGCCTTCCATGGATAGTCTGAACTGATCATCTCTACTAGAAAGATCACTAATCAAACTTCAGTCACACCTCACGACTGTGTGCTGAGCCATCACTGAGTTTATAAATCGTTTCCCTCAAGTTCACAGTGAGTGTCACTGGTGCTCAGAATCTATACCTCAACAACAACTATTACTTTTCCTTCCGCCCGTTTGACTGTTCTATGCTCTTGAGATAAGCATCGCGATCACTCAAGTACGCACGAGTGGAGAGAGAAGTGACCCTCTCTGAGCCACTAGGCAATAGCATCTACTCTCGCGTGATTACTCTCAAACAGTCATCCCGAAGTTCCTCACAACTATATTAATTGGTCTGCGTGAAGTGGGTGTCCGTCTCGTCTGCTGTGTGTCTGATCGATCGTGTGACGTTAGAGATAAGACACGAATCCTCAACTAGACAGGCTATAGGATAAATCTAATGAGTTGATCCCCCTCTAAGAATCAAGAGAGTATTAATAGTATAACACATCGCATGACAGAGAGCCACACGCAAAATTCACGAGAATCTCTCTCGTGTCAGTTGTTCACGTGGCTGTACTAAGACGCATCACTACTCGGCAATCGCTCTCTCCTGACAGGTGTATAGAGTAAGACGAACCTTCTCTCACAATCTATTAAAACCCGTCTCGAATCTCACTGTCACACGCCCGCCGCTTGAGAAAGTGGTGGTGTGGTGAGCACGCTCTGTGTGTGCTGCTAGAGCCACGCAGCACATGTGGTGTGTGTGGGCATGCGTCGTAGTATAGGTGTATAGAGTGACACAAAGATCTACAATGTCAACAAATACGCTCGATGGTTGGAAGAGGACCATTAGTGGCGTGTTTTATTGAGTGATCGGAGTCTCTAGTGTGTGTGCTAATATGAGAATATATAAAGAGTAAGTGGCCTCTAGCGAAGAAGAGTGATAAGTGTGAGAGGTTGTCGCAAATCTTGGATGGTTACGAGAGTCTGTTGTTCGAGAAGGAAGTAGGTGTAGTGCTGGGGGAAATTCAAAGTAGGGATTTCAATAAAATCAAGTAATGTTTAGTAATGGACACGCTAGGTTTATAGAGTATGCATGGACAGTGCAGACGAAGTTGCTTCACTTGATGGTTTATAAAATTACTTTTATAAACTTTAATTATCGTAAACGCCGTATTTTATTCGTTTTAGCTCCGTTTTTAGTATTTTTTTGAGCACATTCTCATAATTAGTTTTATAAAAGTATTTTTATACATTTTAAGTATATAAACTTGCGTAATTCATAACTTTTTCGTTTTTAATTGAAAAATTACGTTTCTTATTATTTTGGAATCCTAAAAATATGTGTGATTTAATAAAAATACTATACCTTCTGTTTGTAGAATTTTTATAACAAGTTTTTATAAAAATTCTTTTATAACTCCGGTTATTATCGTAAAACTTGTAAACTATGTATCTTTTTCATTATTAATCCGTTTTTCGAGTTTCTTACCTTTTTGGAATCGTCATGAGGTGTACTATATTTATAAAACATGATAGGGCAGTCATAAAACACGAACCAAAACAGCCCCTTTTGAACTCATTATGTATACTTAGTTATAACTTGTTTTATATACCTTTTTAACCTAATAAAATTACCACAAGTTATCCAATACTTATTATATACTATGTAATATATATAATAGTGTCCATTTGTCCATCATATGTCCACATGAGTCCATGATATCAAGATTAACAAGTCGTTAACATCACATGAAATCAATAACTTTCCTTAAGTAACTTTACTTACTAGTTTATACATATACAATTTTACACTTAATCAACATGTTACAATACTTATAATCCCACTATATCATGATATTACCAATCACATAACATATGAAAAAGTATACAAAATGATGATCACAAGTAAAAACTCTTTTTACATGTTTAAAAGTCCTAAATGGTGATTTTTGCTATAAAGAACATATATACATATAAAATGATAAATGTAAAGTGCTTAGAGTTTTTAGATAACCTTATGATGATGTATGATGATAACCAACACAATCTAAACCATTGTTTAGATGAAAAACCAAAGCTTACAAGCTTAGAAAACCCTAATTCCAATAGAAACCCTAATCTTGCTTTTCTTGCTTCAATACTTGTAAACCTTTAACCAACCCTTGCAAACAACTTAAGACATCTTAGATATGATGTAGGTATGTGTGTATGGACTTGGAAAATCAAGCTATGAATTATATGAAAGGGTGTTGGATGTCGTGGGTTTTGAAGAGCAAAAAAGGAAAGAAAAGATGAAATCTTTCTTGTAAAAGTGAAGTGTATGAGTTTTACTTACAAGTGCAAGACTTATATCTACAAGTGGTTAGTCAAGAACACTATACAAGACAAGATGAGTGATTTAGGGAAGTCATATGGTCAAGGTATGGTTTTTGTGTAAGATAACATGGTGTACATGACTAGTTGTTGAAGCTTGCTTGAAAACTTATATAACACGTGTTTATTTCTAAGTCAAACATTATATCTTTGTATATATCTATCCATATCCGTTTTTATATGTGTATAGGTGATGTTATTTTGTGAATTTTGAGTATTGGGTATAATCGTGGGTATTTGTTGAAGCGTAGAAAAGTTTTGGTGGTTCCGGGTATGCCTAAATGTATTTTATCGCAAAACGTAAACACTTTACGTAACCAATAAAAATAAAATGAATAAAGTTAATAATTATCCTCAAAATAATTACTTAACACTTGCTTGATGTAAACATTTAATTTTTAACCGTTTAGTTAAATCGCGTAAACTAAAAATAATCATTCAACATAAATAGGCATCAAACAAATAAAAGTTTAAGTTTAACAAGTGTTATAATATTATTAGGAAGATAATTTATAACTTTTCAAGTTTTATTTTTATTCTTTACATAAAACGCATCCGGTTCGCGTTTTTGCATCCATGCATGCATGTAATCACATCAACACTTCTATACATCAACAAATACCCACCAATACACTTTTTACCAATGTTTTATAAAATTTATACATGTTATTACATATGGCCGGTTACAATAACACAGACACATCCCATTACTTGAAATTAAATCAAACAATCATCCACTAACTATTAAACAACAATAACCTTTAACCAAGGGATCATCTTCAAGTATTAACCAAGGGTTTTCAAGGCAAAATATGTCTCCCATGCTTGCCATTTCATTCGGCTGAAAACAAGGACCCAAGAGCATACTTATGATCATTTTTATCAACTCTTACACACTTCTTACACAAGACAAGCATGTCTACAAGAAACCATACGATCTTACAAGTCCTAGTAATAATTTAAGCCATAAACCTTACCCATAAACCCTCTACAAACCGGACACACTCTTTTACAACCTCACAACCATTTTTAGTTTCATTTGGATGGTATTAGTACTAGTCTTGCTATATATAGAACCTCAAAAGTGGAAGTAAACTTCACACTTATCATTTTCAAAGCAAAAGCAAACCAAACTCTCTCTTGCTCGCCCCTAGCCTACGTTTTACAAACACACCACAAAACTTTCATAATCTTTGATTTCTAAAGTGATACAAGTATTCAAGGATTGATATATAACATATCTAAGGTATTGCAAGGGGTATTGGAAGCTTGGATGGGTGATTATAAGGGTTATTCAAGTAAGGAAGATTAGGGTTTTCTAGTTTGGTTTAGGGTTTTATTGTAAGTATTTTGGGATAAATACTTGTGTTAAGATTGTGTTATCATCTTCTTGAATCTTCCTAAGGTCTTTTATAAACCCTAATCTCTTTAATATATTAATTACAGGTTTTATATAATTGTTATGTAGTTAATCATCACCTAGGTGTATTTTATAAAGTTTATAAAATAATTACACACTTGTTAAATTCAAAATTCATATTGTTCATGGTTAAAACGATGTTTAAAACATGAGAATATGTTTTACTTATGAATTTACAAGCAATGGATAAATTTAAATAATTTATGGTTATTTATTTATTTATATAGTTTATATAAGTAAATAAATATAATGGACATGTTCTTGGACAAACTTGGATTATACATGATGAACACAAATTTAAGGACTCAAGATATATCAAATATGTGTTATTACATAAATTAAAGGACTTGTAGCAAATTAGATAAATTAAAAACTTATAAAAACAAGATTATACACTATTAAATAAAAACTCGAAAACATTCTGTTTTAATTCGACAAATAAAATAAAATATTTTATATTTTATTAAAATAGTACATATTATGAGCTTTCTAGATCTATAAAGAACTCGAAAATTCGAATTATAACAAAGAAGTTATGATGTTTACGAGTTTACGATAAAAAGTGATTTTATAAAAGTAATTTTATAAAAACTGAAACTGAACAGATCTGATGGAAAATATTTGATGTTTTTATGTGAGAGTAGTTTTTACAAGGAATACAAATCTATAAAGAACATTAAAAACCGAATTATAACGAAGAAGTTACGCTATTTACAAGTTTACGATAAAAAGTATTTTTATAAAATTAATTTTTTTTAAATACGTTATTGTTCATAATAGTGGGTGTCACACCCGCCAAGGTGGAAACGCAAGGCGTGACGAGAAAGGGAATCATCACAACACATTGGTGTCTATATAGAGAAACTAAAACATGCATAAAATACCAGGCATAGACACATAGTGTCATGAAAATACCCAAACACATCAACAAAATCCAAAAGGCGTCTGACATTGAAATGAAGGCAGTTCATGTCAACGTCATGACATGCAAACATTCATATATCCTAACAAAGCAAAACAAATAACATTCATCGTCCGAAACAAATAACAAAATCTAGATAACTAAACTTCGCCAGCTACCTACGGTCCATCTAGCCACTTTTCCTAACTTTAATCTCATCCTGCTGAATATCTGAAAATGATGCTTATATGTCAACACAATGGTTGGTGAGAAACATAGGTTTTCAAACACACATATTCAATCCATTTCCAAAATCATTAACCGAATTACTGTGATTATAAAACAATACTTTCGCATGACAATTATGCTAACTAACATACAAGCTAACACACAATTCAATCCGAATCTAATTAATCAAATACCAAGGAAACGACCTCAATTGCTCTTGGATCAATCCAAATCCTTTTTCCCTCTAGCTCAGGCCGGAGATACCCGCAAGTAACCCTCCTGACTAGGCAACATCTCAATATCACATCACATAGCCAAATCTATTTCCCTCTAGCTCAAGCCATGGATACCCGCAAGTAATCCACCCGACTAGGAAACATCCCAATATCACATCACAAAACATGTAGCACATAACGCATATCAGTCATATAATAGTCCATGCATTTACACTAATACATAATCACAGCAATTTAAAACTCATTTCAACACTTGCATCATTTCCATCCCAAGTTTAAAATGCAATAAAAAGTGGGAATATGTAACTCACCTGAATGCTCAAAACGCAGCTTCCAATTCCTATCACGCAACTATACAAATAAATAAACACAGTTACACGCGACCAAGCTAAAAGCTTTAGTCCATGTAACACACATATGATGGATGTCTAAGGGTTTGATTTACCATCATGGGTTACCCCGACACCATGCCCAACCTTAACCATCTCATTAACCCATTACACTAGATAACAACAATTGATTCAAAATTGCAGAATTTTAGTGTATCTTTACTTTCTTAAAAACTTTACTTGCTAAGCTTCATAAATTATACCAAAAATCATCTAAGTTCATTTATGAGTTTACTCATTACCTTGTGATTCCCAAGCTCTCAATACATGTGTAACTATCCCAAATAAAATCCAACTTCAAAACTGTCCCAATTCAGATCTGATTGCACACTAAAATGTATGGCCCTAACAACCATACTTAGACACAAAATCAGAAGCTATACTTCTAGGGTTTCTTTACATACATAATGAACTTAACCACTGTAGAATTTCTATCTTTAATTCCAGTTTTAAGTTAGGTTTTTACCCTCCTAAACATGACCTAATTCTGACCCGTATTTACTGTTTTGAAAACTTTTATTGTAACCAAAATTTAACCAACTTTCAGAACTCAAAATCATTCGAGGCCAGACTTTTTAAAAAATAGACTCTTTGAACTATAATTTAGGCTTTTAAATCATATCAAAACACGTTTCTATCATCAAGATATCATCAGTTGAACACAGACCTAAAATCTGCTCAACTCTAAATCATAAATTAACGCGATCTAACCCTAACCATTTACACCAATATGATCCTAATTAAACCCTAAAGACTCTAGCATGATTAATACATCCTTAATTACAGAAGTTTTTAAAACCCTAATGATCCACCATATTAATTGTTACATGATTTAAGGAAAACTAAATAACTAGGGTTTACGAACATACCTAAATCCTTGATTCTTGTAACACTAAGTCACCAACTTGATCTTGATATAAAAAGTCTTTTTTCTTTCTTTTTGGTTTTAGCCGATCAACAAAGAAAAAGAGGGGAGGGTTTTTGGTATTTATAAGATTTATAAAAAGGTTTAAGATGATTACCTATTCAGAATTTTAATTAGACTAGGATTGTGTTTCCTTTTTTTTCCTCCCTAGTCGGCCGAATAAACACCCCTATACATTTTTTTATTTTTTTTAATTATTATTATTTACATAATTATCTTCATTACCTTAAGTTTTCATAAAAACCTAAGCTAATTTGGGTAAACCTTTTTACATAACCGCTACTTACTAAACTTTCTAAAAATAACATTTCATTTCACATTTCACTTTCTATATTTAGAAAGTCTACTATAACTATCCAAATTTCACTCATTTCACTTATTTCCAACATGATACATTTCCCATAAACGCTTAACACAAAATCATTAAACTATTGACATAGCATTACACGCAATACGCCCTACCTTTCCATTATCACTATACGTGAACAAATGGAATACTCAACACCAAATACAAACGCACTCAAAATGAGATGATCATACACCTCAAAATGACATCGTGCACCTATTCAAACCACTTAGCACACATATATAACACATATCACACAAGAAATCACACAAAATGAACTCTAAGCCATTTCTAAAGGTATCACTAGCCTGATTAAATCACGGATGTCACATTTATGTTATTGCTTAAGAAAGTCAGGACTAGGCATGTTTCGAAGAGACGCCCAGTAACCAAGAGGAGGAATGTGATCAACAAAGTTGTGAAAAAGCCAGGGGTCATCGAGTCTAAAATTATCCATGATGTCCCACTTAGGAACTTACACATTGGCTTCGGTATAGTCAATGGTCCAAGACTCATAGAAATCATCAAAAAAAGAAGCATTATCCAGAACAACCGACGAAGTTACCGCTTCATGAACTGGAGAAGTAGTCAAGGTCACAACTTTAGTCTGTTTTGGCAGAGGATTGGAAATTGATTTCAGGGAAGACGATGGACTAGTATTCAACGGCTCGGTATGAGTGGAATCAGAAGAAATAATGGTAAACTTTTGAGCATTAGGAACAGCAGGTCGAATATCGAAATCCCCCTTTGCACGGAGTCCGGCTTATCTTGGTATTCAGCAATAGGTAAAGGAGTCACAAAAGCAAAAAAAAAGTAGCAGTAGTATCTAGAGCGGACTCAGATTTGTTCTGTAAAGCACCAAGTGTAAAATTCTTCTTCAAAGAAGATGGTGTCTTTCCCCTAGTACTTTCATTTTTATTTTTCTTAGGAGGAGCGATGGAAGGAGCAGTTTCAACAGGCGGGTGTGCGCCATCAAAAGAAACTCTCTTTTTCCATTACCCCAGCAGCGTCCTTCAACTCATAAGCAATAGTATGATCAATAATGGTAATGATTTTATCGAAAGGATGAATAACCCAATCCTCGATCTCCTTCAGCAAAGAAACCTCCCCTGCGGCAAGAGTTGTCTCACCAACTTAACTTTGAAAGGATCGGAAAAATTAATAAAATCAAACAACCCTATTTCTACAAATAAAAGGAAAGAATAGTTAGTTTTCTAGGCAGATGTGAAAGAAAGAATGCAATTATGTAAATAAACACCTACCTTTATCATCAGAATCTAAAAAGATAGGACTGTTATCCTTATCATCATATACCCGGCTCAAATCGATAACACATAAGAATGTCTTCGAATATTTTATAAAATTGTCATGGTTTTTATTAAGAATATCCAAGCGTTTAAAATTAACCAAGTCATTAGATGAAGGAGGATCTTTATCAACGAAAACCCCATCAAACTACAGTACGGAAATAGGCACAACAGATGACTTAATCCAAAAGAAATGACCATTTCATTTCTTAAAAGAGTCTAAGTTTTTGATATAACAACAAAGGGTATTAGAACCTCTACTTTTCTCAAAAGAAAGCCAGGTTACTAAAACTTCTGGAACAAGGCAACTGTGGGAATACCACCATGAACGTGGCATAAGATCTCAAAGTGACTAACTTAGTGGCCGCAATCATGGAAAGCTGGGAAAAATTGATTTGAAAATACTCTAAGACGCTAAGGAGAAACTTAGAAATGTGGATGGGAAAATTGGCATACTCTATGAAGCGTGTGCATATACCTATCTTACCATCCGGACTATCCTTAATGGTATCCCTCTGGACACGGTAACTGAGGTTCTAAACTATCAGGAATGTTATAGATTGCACAAAATGTATCTAATTCTTTCTATGTAAGCACGAAAGTAATGGTGTATATAGTTGATAACAAGCATTTTATATATATTTTTATATGTGTTATCCATGCTTTTTGATGTGTCCTTGTGTGTAGGTATTATTTATTATCAAGTTTTACATATATATTTTGTTAACTTTACCTAAAAACAACACTAACGAGCAGTGTACCCTATCAATTGTAGATTTGTTGGTAAGTAGGGTGTCGATCACTAAGAGCGAGAATGTTAATTTCTAAGCCTATCAGTATTTTAGATATCTATGTTAGTTCTAATCTAAGTTAATTTTATGTTAAACCTATGCTAAACCTAATTCTAACATGAAGGGGGTTTTTAGTCTGAGAGACTGGCATGGGGTTTTGGTGGTAACTTAAACCTATCTTAGATACGATAACACACGCAAGCAGATAATCAAAAAATAGAAGAGCGATCAAACCAATTTTAAGGAAACTGTATTAACCATGATTAATCCAATTAAAACGCAGGTTTGTTTATTAGTGCAATGATTGACTTATCTCGAAGGGCATATCATTCCTATATTTAGGCAGTACTTCTTCCTAAAACCTAGACACGCTAATTATGTTACAATTAGACGCATCCACATAAAGCAAGCATTTGTTTATTATAATCTATCTAAGGAGATTAATACTGGTGATCTTATTAAACCCCAGCTCAACGAGACTTTACTAACTTACTGCTTAATGGCTCTTTATATACTAGTAGTCCACTATCCAAGTCCTTACCAAGGGAATCAGAATGTCATTTGTTGATCCCATGTCACCTTGCTAGTCCAACTTGTTCACAAAACCAATGGCAAGGATAGGTCATTATTTGTGATTCTATGATTCTAGTTATATAAATTACAGATATGGAGAGCTATCCTGGTATCTAGCTAGCATAATATTTTGCATTTTAGATCCAGTTGAATGATAGGTCGCGTACTTAAGCACGTAAACAAGTATAAATTGATAAACATAATCAACAATGATAAATTAAGCAATCGAGATAAACAAACCAAACATTTGAATCTTTATAAACATGGCTAATACCTAAAGGTATTAGTCAATAACCATTGTAATGAATACAAAATAATTATCGAATCAACCAAGGTAAACTAACTAAGTTAAATGAATAATACCAAAAATCAAACGATTATCAAGAGTATGAGAATTACAAGGTGTTTCCTATGGAATTAAGCGCGTTGCTTGACCTTCTCGTATTTAGGGATTTGTATTCATTGTGGTTACAGTATCAAAAATATGTTCAAGCACACCCTAAACTCGTGTTTAGGGATTTGTATTCATAGTGTCTGGAAAATCATCGATACGCCATATTGGTTGAGGTTACTACGGCATATTAGGGGTTTCTTGGAGTAGGGACCACGTTCAATATCTTTCAGAATACTCAGATTCTCGAAATAGAATATGGCGCAAAGAACCTTCTGGATACGGCGTATACATCTTCAATTCTGCGTGGTTCTTATGAAGTGCAGGCACAGATACGCCGTATTTTCCTTGATGGATACGGTGTATGGGATGTCAGAACAGTATTCTTTAGATATCTTCGTTTAAGCTCCAGAATGCGTATCTTTTAGCTAATCTTCACAAAGTACTCCATAATTACTGCAAATCTCAAATATAAACGATTAAGTACCAATTCTCATAATAATTATACAAAATGGGTAATTTACATGGGATAAATGATGCTATAAAAGTAATGTTATTTGATGTCATCAAATATCCCCCCATTTAAATCCTACTTGTCCTCAAGTTGACTTTAGAAAATTTATAAAAATGTATCCCAACCGTAGTTAAGAATTTTTTTTTTCCTTTAATCAATTATTCGTTCAATTACTAGTACAAAACCAAACATCTCACGAAATAGGAATATGAAATCACTCAAATCACTTGACTAATCTATGTGGTAACATGTAACTAATTCGCTTAATTGCTCGGTTGTGATGAGTATTCTATCATAGGCTTGGTAAGGATGCACATCTCCACCACTAAAGCTAAGAAGTGACAAGTCTTCAAAAGGTAAATTGGGTTTAAAAGGTTAAAGGGTTTGATCACTCTTTTTAATCTCTATCGATACCAATATTCCAAAAAAGGTGACAAACCACACATACACATCCATAACAACGGAATAGACACACATGGTTGCATTCATTCCTTAACTCGAATAAGCTAAAGAATAGGATTAATAGTCTTCACCAAAATTCATAAACCAGCAAGCGCGACAAACTACATATACACATTCATAACAATGGAACAGACATACATGATTGCGAAAAGAAGAGTGTAGAAGTTTTGGGTTGATTCTAGTGTCCGGGATATTGATTAAACTACGTTTGGATAGTCGGTTCGCATTTCTTCTCGCTTTTCAAAACCCTAAATTGTAATTTGTCTAAACTTTTTTAAGTTGTACTTTTATGTTCCTTATGGTATCTAAATGTTAGTTGTACAAGTTGATCGTTGCAAAAATATAAAAAATTTGAAACGAAAAGAGGAAAAGGGTGCGTTTGGTTGACGTGGTCAAAGTGGGGAAAGAACAAAAATGGTCACTTTTATGTCATGGTTGTAGTGGTAAATTTACTTTTGAGTTAAGTGCTTATTAGGGCTTGTTTTTGAAACTTTACTTAAAAATAAGCTAGTTAGAGCTTATTTGGCTTTTGGGCTATGTTTATTTGGGCTCGGCCCAACCGTGGGTTAAGGGAAAGGTATTGGGCTCGGCCCAATACCACTCGGCTTATTTGGTTTCGAGCTTATTAGGCTTCGGATTATTTTGGTTATTTTTAGCTTATAATCAAGCTTATAGCTTATTTGTCTTGGGCTTATGCTAGTTTTGGCTTATATTGGCTTATGGTTTATTTGTTTCGGTGTATAATGGCTTATATGGATTTTGGCTTATCGAGTTTTGGCTTAATTGGTTTTGAGCTTATTTTAGTTTTGACTTATATTGGCTTATGGCATATTTTGGGCTTCGGCTTATTTACTTGGGCTTATTTGGGTTTTGTCTTGATGGATTTGGCTTATTTGGGCTTGTGGCTTATTGATTTCGGCATATTGGGTTTCGGTCCATTTGATTTCGAATGATTGGGTTTTGGTTTATGTTGGACTTATGCTCATTTTTGGCTTATATATATATATATATATATATATATATAGGATTGGACTTACATAAAGTTTTGGGCTTATAATTTGGCTTCGGCCCAAGGAGGTAAATACTAGTATATATTTTTGTTAATGGACTAACTTTAAAACTTTTATTGGACTTTAAGGCCCAATAAGTGGAAACTAGTAAATTTATACGTTTAAGGCGGATTTTAAAAGATGAAACGTGTTCGTATTAATTTTGAAAGGCCGTTGGAAGAAAATGCGTTTTATTAGAGTATTATTGAGATATAGAATTTGCGTTTTGTCAGAAGATGGTGAGAATGGGGAAATGTGTTTGGATTTGAGAATTTAGGAAATTGTTTTTGAAACCTTAAGAAATGTTGTATAAATGAACGGGTCATGCCAAAATTTTGTAATAGTCCTACACTTAGAAAATAATGTGTAATAATTATTTTGTGTCGATTCGACTAAAGGACAAAGACCACTTTTATAAACGTTAAGTATTAAGGTTAAACGATGGAATGTGAACGTACTTAGATGTCGAGATTAAAATTTACCCTTTTAGCCCGATAAAAAGACGAAAATAATAATAAAATATTATATATTATATATTTAAAAAAAATATATATATATATATATATTTAGATGTTGTATCGATTTTGGAGATGTTAGTTCGTTTATTTTCGATCTTTGAACTCTTACTAAATTCTCGCCGGATTCTTTGGATTGTTTGGTCAATTGTGTCGATTTAGTCGTCGGGTATATTTTGAGTATTTTGTGTTAATGTCGCATTTAGCCCAAATGCATCGAATTGTTTTACTTAATTACCATACAATCATGATACCAAAATGTTTTGCAATCAGAATGAGACTTTGAAATGAGAACAAGTATTTTGGTAATAAGAATAAAGGTTTGTAATGGAAGTAAAGGTCTAAAATGAGAATAAGAAATTGGTGTGAGAAAAGACGAACGCTTGTATAATAAAGAAATTTGTAAAATAAATATTAATAAGGTGAAATTAATGATTAGGTCGTGGCTGGGTACCGTTGTGCGTTGTAGAGATATTTGGTTCGTTGTGTAGAGGTTATTTGGTTCGTTGTGTAGAGATTATTTGGTTCGTTGAGTAGAGATTGTTTATGCGTTGTGTGGAGATTATCTGTGCAGTTATCATCATCTGTCGAGGTGAGTTCTCGTAGCCCCACTTTTTAAATCTTTTTTGTTAGGGGAAAATGATACTCATATGTGTTTTGAACTGTTTTCCGAACTGTGCAAAATGTGGTTTTAGTTTTTGGGATAATTTATGTGCTTATGACTGCTAAGTGAATGATATGTGTTGGTACGATATGTTGTGTGGAACTTTGCCCTATCTATGTCTCTAGCTGGTAGGCTTTAGGTGCGGTAAGACATTCGGGGTTGCGACCCTAAGAGCGGTGGTACACGCTGGTGATAAGACTAGCGAGGATGCTATATCTTGGTATATGATTTATAGGGATGCTAAGTCATGGGTTTGTGATTGTTTTCATATATTCACTGTCATATAGCACACTTGTCTAACTATTGAGATATTGGCACATCGACTGGGTTTCTTTCAAACCTACGAGCTCACCAACATTATTATTGACGTTTTCGAGTATCATTTCCATGTGTCTTTTGATAAGGTAAATGGATGGTCTTAGAGATTAAAGATGTGCACCCTTGGGGATTTGGGATTTAAGACTGAGGTCTTACATATCAAGATTGAAACATGAAATCTTTGTAAATTAATTTTTGTAAACTTCGAATGGTATTATCTTGTATCTTGTGCAATGTGAATCATTATGTCGCATTCTTGTGTTTTCGCTGCTGACGGTGTGTGACACAAACTGATGAGTCGGGTTATCTTCTAATCTTATTCATGATTCAACATGAATTTATCACTCTCTTACTTGCATAATTCGGTCAAATTCTCAAAATCCCATACAATGGTCAAGCTGTCTTCACAAATGAATGGGATCTTGTATCTCTTGCATTCTTCCAAGAGACCGAGGGACCTTATCATACCGATCTTCCTACTCCTGATGAAATTCGTCAATTTCTTTAATTGGAACGTACCGAGTCGAATCGTACAATCAAAAGCAAAAATGTCATTCTCACACCTAATCAATTCTTACCAAAGAATTAAGACAAGACATGAAGCGTTGGGAAGAACTCATTCATGAGAATGTGTTCGGATTAGGACGCCACCGGGACCATCTTTCAGCTTGCCTTGCTCACATGTTGTATTGTATTGTTGCCGAAGAACAATATAATCTTGCTTATTTCTTTGTAAGCGAATTGAATGTGCTAGATCTACTCCAACTGCCAATCTTCCTTATGGCATGTTCTTGACTCGTCTTTTTTGATACGTCATAGAGTATTATCCCCATCTTGACAATGGCATTTACAATGTCGTTGATCGAGTCATGCGTCCACTCGCCCTAAAACAAACTCGAAAACCCCGAAGTGATCGTGGAATGCCAAAAGCCTGCCACTTTGTCTCATCATCATCCGCTCATAATCTTGAATCATCTTCCTACTATGAAAGTGATGAGGAAGATGAGGGTACTTCTCAAGCTAGAACTCCATCCCCTACCACTTACCTCAACTCTCTTCAACCATTAACTCACTTCTTCTCAACAAACTAACAATCTTCTATTCGAGCAACAAACTACTTTACTTAATTGCCAACAACAAACATATGAGGAAATAAGAGGTGGTTTCAAGTCGTTCGGAAAAGTATTAAGGATTCTTTAGCAAGAAGAAGAAATGATGATGCTAGGTTAATGTGTTTAGTTTCTTTGTTATGTGAACTTAGTTCCTATGTTATGTTTACTTGTTTATGTGATGTTAACCCAATTTAGTTGGAAGAACTTGATCTTGTTTAGCTTATTTGGGAGCTCTAATCATTATGAATTATTAGTAAGTTTATTAGAATATAATCATGCATCTTTATTTCATGAACTCTTATACGTTTCATGCATAAATATTTGTTTCATGCTCATATATGGTCACATAGGACTTGCTGCAAATGTGTTTACTAAATACAACCCTTCTCACAATTTTTTTTTGCAAAATTTCAAATTTTGGGTCATCTGAAAAGTGTTAGATAGGCGGCCCCCTTAGCTCATAAGGGCGGCCCCTTATCAATAAGGGGGCCAGAACCATAGATAAGGGGGCTGGCCTACCTGATCACGGGTTTTACTGTTCCTTTCTTCTTTTTAACCCTCTTTTACTTAGCCTCAACTATCCTTACCCAGAAAGCATGAACATATTTTAGAAATTTCTACACCATCCTCTTCCATTAAATTGCCTCCTACTTTTTACTACCAATTCATCATCTTCTTCATTTATCATCAACCACTATTATCTCCATGGCATCCACTAAGGCTTCCACCTCTAAACCATCCAAGAGACCAAAAATTAACATCATTCCAGCTAGACAATCATTTGTTGATCTAACTGAAGATGACACCAAAACCCCATCACATACACAGCACCACTCATCTCCAAGTGCACCAAATGCACCTTCAAAAACACCATCTACTAGGGCCACTTCTTCTTCCTCCATTGCTTCCAAACTCAAATCACCATCCTCTTCCACATCTCCATCAACCAATGGCTACTTGAACTCACCAAATTCTCCTCCTCTAAGAGTACCTCCACCACCTTCAACACAAAGAAGTGAACCCATAGACATCACTCTCACTCTTTTACCAATTACTTCACTTGACATTCAATTCAATACTCCATCACCTCCACCATCTCTCTTTGGTCATCCCATTTCATGGAACCTTCTTGAAGCACATAAAGACTCATGCTTATGTTGCATTCACAACCGCACTCTTATCTTTAGATTGAGAGATGAACTCCAATACATGTTTTCTTACATTGAACACATGTTCTCATGACCACCACTACCAAATTCGCCACCACCACCATCACTTTCTCCAAACTAAACACATTCTATGTTTAGTCGCTCATATTTCAAATAATTTTTAACCAAACCTTTTGCAAGCAAGTCCTATGGCATTCTAGAAAAATTAAGACCTTTGTAGTTTTTGGGTATAAGAAATCATTGATCATGGTGAAGATTCTTAGATGGTCTGTAGTAGGAATTACATAAGGTGAGCTTCCGAGGAGTGATGAGGGAGAAGTTTTGAGGGGGCTGGGAAGTTGTTTGTAGGGGATAATCTAGTGGTAAATGCATTTATTGTATATTGTAATTGTATTTATACATTATATTTGTAAAGTATTATATAACTAATAACATAGCGTACAGTACTAAGCACCCTAACTATTAACGTTAAGTAGAGAATTGCCCCATAACGTATACAAATAATTGGACCAGCCAATCTAGTTTGTTTTTTAACAATGGGAAAATACTAATAGGTAAACAAACGTTTCTCACAAATATCAATGCACAAACTCCCTATTTGATTTACTCCAATCATGTTGCCCCGGTCACCCTCTGTTAGTGTTAATGTGGTAATGTATTTACCCCTAATTCTAAAAGTTTAGTTGGGTCAACGTTCGCTTTCTACGTGTGATAGACATCAACATTATGTCTATTTTATAACAGTCATAATTATACCTAAATGTTATTAACCAATTTTGAAGATTATGCAAAGATTTTATACTTAATCTCTTTATTATGTTGAGAAATGGAGTAATTATGGAGTAATTGGTGAAAGATAGCAAAGCGTACCTCGTGGATGGCAATTACATGTGAATAATATTGGAGTCTAATTGTAGGTCCCCAATAATTCTTGGATTCCTGTTTAGACTTTTGTAAGACAATAGACTAAAACTTGATAATATCCAAATCAACTATTAAGTTAAGACAATGACTATGAATACTATGTGCTAATGTGATATCTGTAACACAAGTACTAAGAAAAGGAACACAATGTAAAACTTGCCTACTTTTGCTATTAATTTCTATTAAAATGAATTTCAAATAGTTCATACTAACAAATTTTGTAACCCGTATTTTCTTTTTAAGGTACACATGTAAAACCTAATGGGGGCTTTACAAACGTGTGAAAGTGGATATATGCTAACCTTTCCTAAGCGTGTTGGGGGAAAGGATAAATGACATCCTTTCTAAAATAATCTCTAAGATAATAATAGCAGTTACATAAACAGACTTAACTATATGAGACCAGATTACTACTATAGTACTAGTAAAAACTTACTTAGTCTGCAACTTAACTTTATGGTCTAACAACATAACTCTATAAATACCAGACTTAAGTCTGATTACACATAATTCCTAACCAATACCCTCACCCTAACTTGATCTTTACTTGTGAAATTCAAATTCTTTGAGTATCTTCATATATGAGCTGGTGGTCATGCGGATGTTTGGATAGAAATTATCTTGGAATTAATCCTTGAAACTGCAACAGTGATGATTTTCTGTATATCTAACATTGTTCATGTGATCTTCTATTAGCAACTCTTTGAAATCATACACTAAGGATATTTGCAGCATCAATCTTTTAACATCATGGCCAACAACTTATCATAGCTACATGTATATAAGCTTTCTCAGCTAACAGAAATAGACAGCAACTGTCTATAGTGTACATTCAGATCATAAAGGGTAGTTCAGTCTATTCTCGATCTACTTCCAGTGTGTTTTAACTCCTGAGAGAGGTGAATCGAATAAAAATTTAAATGGATTTGATATCTCTTTACCAGGTTAACCCATTAACGTCTGGAAGTTAACAATTGTTGTGGTTTAATAAAACATGGACATTGATAACCATTTCAACTCTTATACAATGACACATAGGTAGAGTTGAAAATACCAATAATGATTTTTAGCAAATCATTCAGCTTCATCAACGTATTTGAATTGAAGCCAAGTTACCTAGTAACCGTTATGGCATCTTCTGGGCTTAGCTACAATCCTTCTGGTGGACGATCATGACATCACCCAATCTGTGTGGACTATGTTAACCAGTTCAGCCTTTTGAACATGGGATCTTTGGTAATTTAGTACCATCTATTTATTGGTAAAACTGTCAACCATATAAGAATGGATTTTTCATCCATAGCTTTACCACAACAGTCCTATAACCTTGTGGGCTAGCCAACTCTTTAACAAACACATTATATTTGTTGAAGGTTGAGTAACCACTACAGCGTTTGGTAAACTGTCAACCGATTACGATTTGAGAAGTCTTTAACCAAAGCCGTTTGATTGTTAGTTACTAGCCAGTCCTTAATGCCTATGTAAGCTTGGTGACCCTGGGGATGACCGGGGGGAGGGGTTATTGTGTGATGGGTTAGCCAAACAATCTAAACCTTATATCTTTTCAATTATAGTCCTCTGTTTACTTATTTACTACAGAAAATGTTTTATTCATCATTTTCTAACTCCAATTTGCTTCTCAATCATCTTCAAAGTTTTTTAACAAACTTCATTCATTTTTCTCCATCCAGAAGCTTCAATTTAAGCATCACTGGCAGGGCATCATTATACAAAGTAAACTTTCCTATCCTGCTAGCATATAAAATACTACATGCCTCCAAAGTTAAACAAAAATGTACTAACTAAAATCCCACACAATATCCTAATTACCAGTCCAACTGAATATCTTTAGCATTAGTGTGAATCCTCCAAAATGCGATCTTCTATTGAGAGGTGGATTCAAACATAGTCCTGAATCCACTCCATAGTACTACTGTCATAAAAACAACTTTAGGCCTATTTTGTTCCAAACTACTGCATTACCATACCTGTATAAGCTCAATAAATCCTCTCATGTAAGTTCTTTAAGCATAGCTCTAAAAGCTCATCTAAACTGTATCAGCTCCATTTGCGCTTATTATTTGATAAATGACTTCTTTCACGCACTCTCACAACAACCCCCACTTCTTCGGAGTACTCCCCTCTCTCATTATCCCTCCTCCAAAAACCCCACCCCCCACCATTCCTCATAACCCGTTTATAAGAGCTTTGGAGCGAATGCATCAAAGCCTTCACACTAGAGGAACTTCATTAGCCATCCCGGTTGGTAATGCAGAAGTACTAACAAAAAGGCCTAAAGATGTTAAAGACATAGTACTATGGAGTGAACTACAGGACTAAGTTTGAACCACCTTCTCAATTAAGATGCCAATTGGCGCTTACCAACTACAGCAAAAGATAATCAGTTGGAGGTAATAATAAGTGTGAAGTACATATGTCCCTAACTATGGAGTCATTTATTTATATGTCTTTAATATGCAATCAGATAGGACTTAACCTTAGTCTAAAGATGCCTGCCAAGTGATGCTAAAAATGAAGCTTCTGGAAGGAAAAAAAAAAAAATGAATGAATGTTTGTGTACAAACATTATGAAGATGATTGAGAACGCAAATAGGTGTTAGAAAATGATGATGTTTATCATTGCTGGAGTAAGTAGGAAACTAGACTATAATGGAAGAGAGAAGGGTTTGAGTGTTGGCTAACCATCACACAATAAATGGTCATCAGGTCACCATGCTTAATAGGCATAAGGACTGGCTAGTCTAAAGCAAACGGCTTTGGTAAAGACTTCTCAAATCCGTTAATGGTTGACAGTTTACCAAAAACTGTATGGTTATCAACTTACCATATATGTGTTTGTAAAGAGTTGGCTAGCCCACAAGGTTATGGCTTGTGGTAAAGGCTATGGAAAATCCATTTATATGGTTGACAGTTTACCAAAAACTAGATGGTACTCAACTTACCAATGATTCACGTTCCAAAAGTTGAACTGGTTACTAGTCCACCAGGGTGATGATCCATGATTTTCCACCAAATGATTTAGCTAGCCCAAGAGCAACGGTAACTTGGTAAAGGCATAATCAATCCGTTGATAGCTGATGATTTGCTAAAAATCATATGGTAATTCAACTCACCATGTTTCATGTACTAAGAGTTGAAATGGTTATCAATGTACCATGGTTTATAAACCAAACATTGGCTACTCCAGAGTTAATGGCTAACTGGTAAAGAGATATCAAATCCATTTAAATTTTTAATGATTCACCTCTCTCAGGAGTTAACACACCTGGAAGTGATGAGAATAGATTGAAACTTTATGATCTGATGTACATAAATGTCAATGTTTGCTTCTATTTGTTGCTGAAAGTTTGTACATGAATGCTAGAAAGTGTTGGCCATGATGTTTAAAAGATTTGATGCTGCAAATATCCTTAGTGATGATTTCAAGAGTTGCTAATAGAAGTCAAGAACCTGTTTATACAGGAAAATCATCATGTTGCAGTTCAAGAATAATTCCAAAGATAATGCTTACAAAATCCTCAGGAAGCTCATAATGAAGATACTCAAAGAAACTTGAAGTTCACAAGTAAAGATCAAGTTAGGGGAGGATTGTTAGGAATTATTGTAAACAGACTTAAGTCTGGTAGTTATAGAGTTAAGTCTGGTAGACATAGTTAAGTCTGCCAGAACTAAGTTAAGTTTGACAGTACTATAGTTAGTACTGGTCTCATATAGTTAAGTCTGTTTATGTAACTGTATAGTTATCTTAGAGATATTTTAGGAAAGGATATGCATTATCCTTTCACACGCTTAGGAAAGGATATGCATTATCCTTCAACTTATTGTGAACCCAATAAGTTTCCTTGGTGTATAAAAGGAACCCTACGGCACAATGTTTAGTATGAGATTGAAATAGAATTCTAATAGAAATTAATAGCAAATAGCAAAGTTTTACATTGTGTTCTTCTTAGTACTTGTGTTAAAGATTTCACATTACACCATAGTAATCATAGACATAGTCTCTCATATAGTTGATTGGATTAATTTTCAAGTTAGCTATTGTCTACAAAAGGCCCTAAACAATCCAATACATTGACCTACAATTAGGAACAATAATCTTCATGTAAGCTCCAGAGTGAGTACGCCTTTTGCTATCTTTCACAATTACTCCATAAATACAACAAAATCCACAAATATACACGATTAAGTAACATTCTTTGCAATAACAATCAAAATGGTTTAATAACATAGGATATAAGAAGTTAAAAATAGACATTATTTGATGTCATCACACGTAGAAAGCGAACTTGACCAACTCACTTTAGAATTAGGGGAATACTTACACATTACACTAACGAGGGTGACGGGCAACAGATTGGAGTAATCAACTAGGGAGTTGTGCATGATTTAGTGAGAACGTTTGTTTACCTATTAGATTTCCCATTGTTAAAACAAACTAGATAGGCTGGTCCAATTGTATAGATGGGCAATACCTATTAGGTTATGTTAGGTTGCTTAGTCAGTAAGCTATGATATTAGTATAAATACATTACAATCTAATGTAAAACACAATTACAATTACAATAATGCATACCCTTCGATATCCCTAAAACAACTTCCCCACCCCCTTCAAAAACATCTCCCTATCACTCCTCGGAATCACCTTATGTAATTCCTACTACAGACCATCTAAGTCCATCTTCACCATGCTCACTGATTTCATCTCCATCATTAGTTTCACATTTGAGTCTAACTACTTAATATCTTCTCTCGAGTCTTCTAATGGTGAACCATCTCTCGTATCAACTACATCGATACCAACACCACCACCATCGCCTCTCATCACTCGGCAACGTCATGCAAATCTTTGTCAAAATCCCAAACAACGGGTTACCTAAAATCCTTCCATAAATCATGCTACCGCCCTCCCTACTACCATCACTAAACCATTTCATATACTTATATTGTTCATATTGTGCAAGCATTGAATTCACAAAAAGTCAAATCTAAGTTTTACAAACATACATAAACGTTAAACTAAAAAGCGGTAAAACTATTCAACCCCCCTTCTAGTTTTCCACAAAGAGGATGGTTTAGAAGTGGTATGAATTGGAGCTAGTTTAAGAATTTCCAAAATATGTTTGTGTTTTCTAGGTAAGGATAGATGAGGCTAAGTAAAAGAGGATTAAAATGAAGAAAGGAATAGTAAAACCCGTGATCAGATAGGCCAGCCCCCTTATCTATGGTGTTGGCCCCCTTATTAATAAGGGGACCGCCCTTATAAACTAAGGGGGCCGCCTATCTGACACTTTTCAGATAACCCAAAATTTGAAATTTTGCAAAAAATCTTGTGAGAAAGGTTGTATTTGGTAAACACATTTGCAGCAAGTCCTATGTAACCATATATGAGTATGAAACAAACGTTTATGCATGAAACACATAAGAATTCATGAAATAAAGATGCATGATTATATTCTAATAAACTTACTAATAATCCATAATGATTAGAGCTCCCAAATAAGCTAAACAAGATCAAGTTCTTCTAACTAAATTGGGTTAACATCACATAAACAAGTAAACATAACATAGGAACTAAGTTCACATAACAAAGAAACTAAACACATTAACCTAGCATCATCATTTCTTCTTCTTGCTAAAGAATCCTTAATACTTTTCCGAACGACTTGAAACCACCTCTTATTTCCTCATATGTTTGTTGTTGGCAATTAAGTAAAGTAGTTTGTTGCTCGAATAGAAGATTGTTAGTTTGTTGAGAAGAAGTGAGTTAATGGTTGAAGAGAGTTGAGGTAAGTGGTAGGGGATGGAGTTCTAGCTTGAGAAGTACCCTCATCTTCCTCATCACTTTCATAGTAGGAAGATGATTCAAGATTATGAGCGGATGATGATGAGACAAAGTGGCAGGCTTTTGGCATTCCACGATCACTTGGGGGTTTTCGAGTTTGTTTTAGGGCGAGTGGACGCATGACTCGATCAACGACATTGTAAATGCCATTGTCAAGATGGGGATAATACTCTATGACGTATCAAAAAAGACGAGTCAAGAACATGCCATAAGGAAGATTGGCAGTTGGAGTAGATCTAGCACATTCAATTCGCTTACAAAGAAATAAGCAAGATTATATTGTTCTTCGGCAACAATACAATACAACATGTGAGCAAGGCAAGCTGAAAGATGGTCCCGGTGGCGTCCTAATCCGAACACATTCTCATGAATGAGTTCTTCCCAACGCTTCATGTCTTGTCTTAATTCTTTGGTAAGAATTGATTAGGTGTGAGAATGACATTTTTGCTTTTGATTGTACGATTCGACTCGGTACGTTCCAATTAAAGAAATTGACGAATTTCATCAGGAGTAGGAAGATCGGTATGATAAGGTCCCTCGGTCTCTTGGAAGAATGCAAGAGATACAAGATCCCATTCATTTGTGAAGACAGCTTGACCATTGTATGGGATTTTGAGAATTTGACCGAATTATGCAAGTAAGAGAGTGATAAATTCATGTTGAATCATGAATAAGATTAGAAGATAACCCGACTCATCAGTTTGTGTCACACACCGTCAGCAGCGAAAACACAAGAATGCGACATAATGATTCACATTGCACAAGATACAAGATAATACCATTCGAAGTTTACAAAAATTAATTTACAAAGATTTCATGTTTCAATCTTGATATGTAAGACCTCAGTCTTAAATCCCAAATCCCCAAGGGTGCACATCTTTAATCTCTAAGACCATCCATTTACCTTATCAAAAGACACATGGAAATGATACTCGAAAACGTCAATAATAATGTTGGTGAGCTCGTAGGTTTGAAAGAAACCCAGTCGATGTGCCAATATCTCAATAGTTAGACAAGTGTGCTATATGACAGTGAATATATGAAAACAATCACAAACCCATGACTTAGCATCCCTATAAATCATATACCAAGATATAGCATCCTCGCTAGTCTTATCACCAGCGTGTACCACCGCTCTTAGGGTCGCAACCCCGAATGTCTTACCGCACCTAAAGCCTACCAGCTAGAGACATAGATAGGGCAAAGTTCCACACAACATATCGTACCAACACATATCATTCACTTAGCAGTCATAAGCACATAAATTATCCCAAAAACTAAAACCACATTTTGCACAGTTCGGAAAACAGTTCAAAACACATATGAGTATCATTTTCCCCTAACAAAAAAGATTTAAAAAGTGGGGCTACGAGAACTCACCTCGACAGATGATGATAACTGCACAGATAATCTCCACACAACGCATAAACAATCTCTACTCAACGAACCAAATAATCTCTACACAACGAACCAAATAACCTCTACACAACGAACCAAATATCTCTACAACGCACAACGGTACCCAGCCACGACCTAATCATTAATTTCACCTTATTAATATTTATTTTACAAATTTCTTTATTATACAAGCGTTCGTCTTTTCTCACACCAATTTCTTATTCTCATTTTAGACCTTTACTTCCATTACAAACCTTTATTCTTATTACCAAAATACTTGTTCTCATTTCAAAGTCTCATTCTGATTGCAAAACATTTTGGTATCATGATTGTATGGTAATTAAGTAAAACAATTCGATGCATTTGGGCTAAATGCGACATTAACACAAAATACTCAAAATATACCCGACGACTAAATCGACACAATTGACCAAACAATCCAAAGAATCCGGCGAGAATTTAGTAAGAGTTCAAAGATCGAAAATAAACGAACTAACATCTCCAAAATCGATACAACATCTAAATATATATATATATATATATTTTTTTTAAATATATAATATATAATATTTTATTATTATTTTCGTCTTTTTATCGGGCTAAAAGGGTAAATTTTAATCTCGACATCTAAGTACGTTCACATTCCATCGTTTAACCTTAATACTTAACGTTTATAAAAGTGGTCTTTGTCCTTTAGTCGAATCGACACAAAATAATTATTACACATTATTTTCTAAGTGTAGGACTATTACAAAATTTTGGCATGACCCGTTCATTTATACAACATTTCTTAAGGTTTCAAAAACAATTTCCTAAATTCTCAAATCCAAACACATTTCCCCATTCTCACCATCTTCTGACAAAACGCAAATTCTATATCTCAATAATACTCTAATAAAACGCATTTTCTTCCAACGGCCTTTCAAAATTAATACGAACACGTTTCATCTTTTAAAATCCGCCTTAAACGTATAAATTTACTAGTTTCCACTTATTGGGCCTTAAAGTCCAATAAAAGTTTTAAAGTTAGTCCATTAACAAAAATATATACTAGTATTTACCTCCTTGGGCCGAAGCCAAATTATAAGCCCAAAACTTTATGTAAGTCCAATCCTATATATATATATATATATATATATATATAAGCCAAAAATGAGCATAAGTCCAACATAAACCAAAACCCAATCATTCGAAATCAAATGGACCGAAACCCAATATGCCGAAATCAATAAGCCACAAGCCCAAATAAGCCAAATCCATCAAGACAAAACCCAAATAAGCCCAAGTAAATAAGCCGAAGCCCAAAATATGCCATAAGCCAATATAACCCAAAAGCCAAATAAGCTCTAACTAGCTTATTTTTAAGTAAAGTTTCAAAAACAAGCCCTAATAAGCACTTAACTCAAAAGTAAATTTACCACTACAACCATGACATAAAAGTGACCATTTTTGTTCTTTCCCCACTTTGACCACGTCAACCAAACGCACCCTTTTCCTCTTTTCGTTTCAAAATTTTTATATTTTTGCAACGATCAACTTGTACAACTAACATTTAGATACCATAAGGAACATAAAAGTACAACTTAAAAAAGTTTAGACAAATTACAATTTAGGGTTTTGAAAAGCGAGAAGAAATGCGAACCGACTATCCAAACGTAGTTTAATCAATATCCCGGACACTAGAATCAACCCAAAACTTCTACACTCTTCTTTTCGCAATCATGTATGTCTGTTCCATTGTTATGAATGTGTATATGTAGTTTGTCGCGCTTGCTGGTTTATGAATTTTGGTGAAGACTATTAATCCTATTCTTTAGCTTATTCGAGTTAAGGAATGAATGCAACCATGTGTGTCTATTCCGTTGTTATGGATGTGTATGTGTGGTTTGTCACCTTTTTTGGAATATTGGTATCGATAGAGATTAAAAAGAGTGATCAAACCCTTTAACCTTTTAAACCCAATTTACCTTTTGAAGACTTGTCACTTCTTAGCTTTAGTGGTGGAGATGTGCATCCTTACCAAGCCTATGATAGAATACTCATCACAACCGAGCAATTAAGCGAATTAGTTACATGTTACCACATAGATTAGTCAAGTGATTTGAGTGATTTCATATTCCTATTTCGTGAGATGTTTGGTTTTGTACTAGTAATTGAACGAATAATTGATTAAAGGAAAAAAAAAATTCTTAACTACGGTTGGGATACATTTTTATAAATTTTCTAAAGTCAACTTGAGGACAAGTAGGATTTAAATGGGGGGATATTTGATGACATCAAATAACATTACTTTTATAGCATCATTTATCCCATGTAAATTACCCATTTTGTATAATTATTATGAGAATTGGTACTTAATCGTTTATATTTGAGATTTGCAGTAATTATGGAGTACTTTGTGAAGATTAGCTAAAAGATACGCATTCTGGAGCTTAAACGAAGATATCTAAAGAATACTGTTCTGACATCCCATACACCGTATCCATCAAGGAAAATACGGCGTATCTGTGCCTGCACTTCATAAGAACCACGCAGAATTGAAGATGTATACGCCGTATCCAGAAGGTTCTTTGCGCCATATTCTATTTCGAGAATCTGAGTATTCTGAAAGATATTGAACGTGGTCCCTACTCCAAGAAACCCCTAATATGCCGTAGTAACCTCAACCAATATGGCGTATCGATGATTTTCCAGACACTATGAATACAAATCCCTAAACACGAGTTTAGGGTGTGCTTGAACATATTTTTGATACTGTAACCACAATGAATACAAATCCCTAAATACGAGAAGGTCAAGCAACGCGCTTAATTCCATAGGAAACACCTTGTAATTCTCATACTCTTGATAATCGTTTGATTTTTGGTATTATTCATTTAACTTAGTTAGTTTACCTTGGTTGATTCGATAATTATTTTGTATTCATTACAATGGTTATTGACTAATACCTTTAGGTATTAGCCATGTTTATAAAGATTCAAATGTTTGGTTTGTTTATCTCGATTGCTTAATTTATCATTGTTGATTATGTTTATCAATTTATACTTGTTTACGTGCTTAAGTACGCGACCTATCATTCAACTGGATCTAAAATGCAAAATATTATGCTAGCTAGATACCAGGATAGCTCTCCATATCTGTAATTTATATAACTAGAATCATAGAATCACAAATAATGACCTATCCTTGCCATTGGTTTTGTGAACAAGTTGGACTAGCAAGGTGACATGGGATCAACAAATGACATTCTGATTCCCTTGGTAAGGACTTGGATAGTGGACTACTAGTATATAAAGAGCCATTAAGCAGTAAGTTAGTAAAGTCTCGTTGAGCTGGGGTTTAATAAGATCACCAGTATTAATCTCCTTAGATAGATTATAATAAACAAATGCTTGCTTTATGTGGATGCGTCTAATTGTAACATAATTAGCGTGTCTAGGTTTTAGGAAGAAGTACTGCCTAAATATAGGAATGATATGCCCTTCGAGATAAGTCAATCATTGCACTAATAAACAAACCTGCGTTTTAATTGGATTAATCATGGTTAATACAGTTTCCTTAAAATTGGTTTGATCGCTCTTCTATTTTTTGATTATCTGCTTGCGTGTGTTATCGTATCTAAGATAGGTTTAAGTTACCACCAAAACCCCATGCCAGTCTCTCAGACTAAAAACCCCCTTCATGTTAGAATTAGGTTTAGCATAGGTTTAACATAAAATTAACTTAGATTAGAACTAACATAGATATCTAAAATACTGATAGGCTTAGGAATTAACATTCTCGCTCTTAGTGATCGACACCCTACTTACCAACAAATCTACAATTGATAGGGTACACTGCTCGTTAGTGTTGTTTTTAGGTAAAGTTAACAAAATATATATGTAAAACTTGATAATAAATAATACCTACACACAAGGACACATCAAAAAGCATGGATAACACATATAAAAATATATATAAAATGCTCGTTATCAACTATATACACCATTACTTTCGTGCTTACATAGAAAGAATTAGATACATTTTGTGCAATCTATAACATTCCTGATAGTTTAGAACCTCAGTTACCGTGTCCAGAGGGATACCATTAAGGATAGTCCGGATGGTAAGATAGGTATATGCACACGCTTCATAGAGTATGCCAATTTTCCCATCCACATTTCTAAGTTTCTCCTTAGCGTCTTAGAGTATTTTCAAATCAATTTTTCCCAGCTTTCCATGATTGCGGCCACTAAGTTAGTCACTTTGAGATCTTATGCCACGTTCATGGTGGTATTCCCACAGTTGCCTTGTTCCAGAAGTTTTAGTAACCTGGCTTTCTTTTGAGAAAAGTAGAGGTTCTAATACCCTTTGTTGTTATATCAAAAACTTAGACTCTTTTAAGAAATGAAATGGTCATTTCTTTTGGATTAAGTCATCTGTTGTGCCTATTTCCGTACTGTAGTTTGATGGGGTTTTCGTTGATAAAGATCCTCCTTCATCTAATGACTTGGTTAATTTTAAACGCTTGGATATTCTTAATAAAAACCATGACAATTTTATAAAATATTCGAAGACATTCTTATGTGTTATCGATTTGAGCCGGGTATATGATGATAAGGATAACAGTCCTATCTTTTTAGATTCTGATGATAAAGGTAGGTGTTTATTTACATAATTGCATTCTTTCTTTCACATCTGCCTAGAAAACTAACTATTCTTTCCTTTTATTTGTAGAAATAGGGTTGTTTGATTTTATTAATTTTTCCGATCCTTTCAAAGTTAAGTTGGTGAGACAACTCTTGCCGCAGGGGAGGTTTCTTTGCTGAAGGAGATCGAGGATTGGGTTATTCATCCTTTCGATAAAATCATTACCATTATTGATCATACTATTGCTTATGAGTTGAAGGACGCTGCTGGGGTAATGGAAAAAGAGAGTTTCTTTTGATGGCGCACACCCGCCTGTTGAAACTGCTCCTTCCATCGCTCCTCCTAAGAAAAATAAAAATGAAAGTACTGGGGGAAAGACACCATCTTCTTTGAAGAAGAATTTTACACTTGGTGCTTTACAGAACAAATCTGAGTCCGCTCTAGATACTACTGCTACTTTTTTTTTGCTTTCGTGACTCCTTTACCTATTGCTGAATACCAAGATAAGCCGGACTCCGTGCAAAGGGGGATTTCGATATTCGACCTGCTGTTCCTAATGCTCAAAAGTTTACCATTATTTCTTCTGATTCCACTCATACCGAGCCGTTGAATACTAGTCCATCGTCTTCCCTGAAATCAATTTCCAATCCTCTGCCAAAACAGACTAAAGTTGTGACCTTGACTACTTCTCCAGTTCATGAAGCGGTAACTTCGTCGGTTGTTCTGGATAATGCTTCTTTTTTTGATGATTTCTATGAGTCTTGGACCATTGACTATACCGAAGCCAATGTGTAAGTTCCTAAGTGGGACATCATGGATAATTTTAGACTCGATGACCCCTGGCTTTTTCACAACTTTGTTGATCACATTCCTCCTCTTGGTTACTGGGCGTCTCTTCGAAACATGCCTAGTCCTGACTTTCTTAAGCAATAACATAAATGTGACATCCGTGATTTAATCAGGCTAGTGATACCTTTAGAAATGGCTTAGAGTTCATTTTGTGTGATTTCTTGTGTGATATGTGTTATATATGTGTGCTAAGTGGTTTGAATAGGTGCACGATGTCATTTTGAGGTGTATGATCATCTCATTTTGAGTGCGTTTGTATTTGGTGTTGAGTATTCCATTTGTTCACGTATAGTGATAATGGAAAGGTAGGGCGTATTGCGTGTAATGCTATGTCAATAGTTTAATGATTTTGTGTTAAGCGTTTATGGGAAATGTATCATGTTGGAAATAAGTGAAATGAGTGAAATTTGGATAGTTATAGTAGACTTTCTAAATATAGAAAGTGAAATGTGAAATGAAATGTTATTTTTAGAAAGTTTAGTAAGTAGCGGTTATGTAAAAAGGTTTACCCAAATTAGCTTAGGTTTTTATGAAAACTTAAGGTAATGAAGATAATTATGTAAATAATAATAATTAAAAAAAATAAAAAAATGTATAGGGGTGTTTATTCGGCCGACTAGGGAGGAAAAAAAAGGAAACACAATCCTAGTCTAATTAAAATTCTGAATAGGTAATCATCTTAAACCTTTTTATAAATCTTATAAATACCAAAAACCCTCCCCTCTTTTTCTTTGTTGATCGGCTAAAACCAAAAAGAAAGAAAAAAGACTTTTTATATCAAGATCAAGTTGGTGACTTAGTGTTACAAGAATCAAGGATTTAGGTATGTTCGTAAACCCTAGTTATTTAGTTTTCCTTAAATCATGTAACAATTAATATGGTGGATCATTAGGGTTTTAAAAACTTCTGTAATTAAGGATGTATTAATCATGCTAGAGTCTTTAGGGTTTAATTAGGATCATATTGGTGTAAATGGTTAGGGTTAGATCGCGTTAATTTATGATTTAGAGTTGAGCAGATTTTAGGTCTGTGTTCAACTGATGATATCTTGATGATAGAAACGTGTTTTGATATGATTTAAAAGCCTAAATTATAGTTCAAAGAGTCTATTTTTTAAAAAGTCTGGCCTCGAATGATTTTGAGTTCTGAAAGTTGGTTAAATTTTGGTTACAATAAAAGTTTTCAAAACAGTAAATACGGGTCAGAATTAGGTCATGTTTAGGAGGGTAAAAACCTAACTTAAAACTGGAATTAAAGATAGAAATTCTACAGTGGTTAAGTTCATTATGTATGTAAAGAAACCCTAGAAGTATAGCTTCTGATTTTGTGTCTAAGTATGGTTGTTAGGGCCATACATTTTAGTGTGCAATCAGATCTGAATTGGGACAGTTTTGAAGTTGGATTTTATTTGGGATAGTTACACATGTATTGAGAGCTTGGGAATCACAAGGTAATGAGTAAACTCATAAATGAACTTAGATGATTTTTGGTATAATTTATGAAGCTTAGCAAGTAAAGTTTTTAAGAAAGTAAAGATACACTAAAATTCTGCAATTTTGAATCAATTGTTGTTATCTAGTGTAATGGGTTAATGAGATGGTTAAGGTTGGGCATGGTGTCGGGGTAACCCATGATGGTAAATCAAACCCTTAGACATCCATCATATGTGTGTTACATGGACTAAAGCTTTTAGCTTGGTCGCGTGTAACTGTGTTTATTTATTTGTATAGTTGCGTGATAGGAATTGGAAGCTGCGTTTTGAGCATTCAGGTGAGTTACATATTCCCACTTTTTATTGCATTTTAAACTTGGGATGGAAATGATGCAAGTGTTGAAATGAGTTTTAAATTGCTGTGATTATGTATTAGTGTAAATGCATGGACTATTATATGACTGATATGCGTTATGTGCTACATGTTTTGTGATGTGATATTGGGATGTTTCCTAGTCGGGTGGATTACTTGCGGGTATCCATGGCTTGAGCTAGAGGGAAATAGATTTGGCTATGTGATGTGATATTGAGATGTTGCCTAGTCAGGAGGGTTACTTGCGGGTATCTTCGGCCTGAGCTAGAGGGAAAAAGGATTAGGATTGATCCAAGAGCGATTGAGGTCGTTTGCTTGGTGTTTGATTAATTGGATTTGTATTGAATTGCATGTTAGCTTGTATGTTAGTTACCATAATTGTCATGCGAAAGTATTGTTTTATAATCACAGTAATTCGGTTAATGATTTTGGAAATGGATTGAATATGTGTGTCTGAAAACCTATGTTTCTCACCAACCATTGTGTTGACGTATAAGCATCATTTCATGTATTCAGCAAGATGAGATTAAAGTTAGGAAAAGTTGATAGATAGACCGTAAGCAGCTGGCAAAGTTTAGTTATCTAGATTTCGTTATTTGTTTTGGATTATGAATGATATTTGTTTTGGTGTTGTTAGGTAGGTTGAATGTTTGCATGTCATGACGTTGACATGAACTGCTTTCATTTCAATGTCAGACGCCTTTTAGATTTTGATGATGTGTTTGGGTATTTTCATGACACTGCGTGTCTATACCTTGTATTTTTATGCATGTTTTAGTTTCTCTATATAGACGCCAATGTGTTGTGACGATTCCCTTTCTCGTCGCGCCTTGCGGTTTTGCCTTGGCGGGGTGTGATAGATTAGTATCGGAGCCAATGGTTATAGAGAAGTAGGTGGTTGAGCCTAGACTATAACCTATGGGTCCTTCATGTAGATGCATTTAGGGCTTAAGTGTTTGATACTATAACTGCTATGCTTCCCCTCTATTTTTGCATAGTTTATATATCTCGTATTTTGCTAAGTTGTCATTTCAGTTATTTTACCTACCATTATCTAATATGATATGTATTACTTTCTTAGTATTTTAGCTATGTTTTTCCCCCACCCATGAGAAGTCTCGTTGAGGAACCGTTTTCCCAACAGGACTTAAGCGTTATAAGGAGCCTCTTATGGAGAAGGAGATAGTATAGTTGATCATTTATAGGATGCGCGTAATAGGGCTGGACTCGCAGAGTCGGGTGATTCTTGCAGAGGCAAAGTCAAACCCAAGCGAGGCCCAGCATAAGTTTATCTCGTCCCTTACCTTGTCATGTTGTTATTGATTATTTCTTTCGTATATTTTGTATTTTGGGAATTATTGCAAGACTTTTGTTCCTTTATGTCGTTTCGGTTTTATTTTGATAAAAGTAAGTAGTTATTTGATGGAGCATCCTTTATGTGTTAAGTTGGAGTGGTTTAAGATGTGCAATGTGGAATATGTGCTTATATGTGAATTATGATCGAAATAGGTAGTCTTGGAAGTAAGTACACGTGTGAAAGGAGGCAATTATAATTATGGTGGCCAACATAATTATAAAGGCATCACACACGTAGACTTGTGACCATGATTGCATTTATTTGTGTTTGGTTGTAAGGTGGTAGTGTAATATGTTTTTTTTATATGTGTATTCATGATAAAGATGGTGGTATGGGTAGAGAATTTTTCTCTTACCCTAATTGGAGGATATGTTAAGTTGAGTTGTATAGATAGTAAGTTTCCCTTCTATCTAGTATTTGCGGATACCTGGTATTGCTATTATAGAGGTTGCTCGTTTGCTCGGTGATGTATATTGGTTGTTCGGAATCTGCTCTTTCGGATATAGGCGCGTTTTGTTAGTTCTTTCGTTGCATTGATTACTCGTATGAGTATCAAACGTTTCTTTTAAGCACTAATTGTTCCTAACATATTAGTGTGGATCATTACTCCCTTGGTTGTATATCCCTTGGTTTTCGTAACCCGTTGGCGACGTGTTAGTATCGATGCTTTTAGGTTTGCTCTGTTGATCGTTATTTTAGATAAGACCTTACGTTTTCTTTTGGGTACGTAACGTCTTGCATGAGTTTTCTTGTACGAGTTCGTTTGATTTTATTTTGAGTATATGGTTTCTGGTATTTTCTTTTGTTTTCAAACAATAGAATTGTGTTAGAGTCTGTACGGTGTTTTACGATCCCTTTTGGTATTATGGTGTCCTTTGTTTGAGTAACATATTTTATAATTGATGTCTAATTATAAAAACCCTTTGGAAGTATTGTGTTGGTGTTTGGAGAAAACTGTGTATAAAATGATCTTTGTAAATAGATTTTATTTTATTATAAAAAGTAAGTTTAAAGTGATTCATAGTGGTAAGGTACGATACACCATTAGATAACCATCTTTAGATTTTTATAACAACCAGAATGAATTTATATAGATTACATTTATGATAATTTTATTTATTCTTTAAAATGATTTTTATACCTAAAGTGACTTCTTTATTTTAAATTGATTTTTATAAAAACATTATTTAATTTGGTCTTTCGAGTAAAGTCGATAATTGGTATAAGAATTTTCGTCTTTCGTATTGATTTTTTATGTGTTCTTTTGTCGTGGTACGCCTGTTGATTTTTTTTCGTTCGCGTGTTCACTCGGTACATATATGTATCCTTTCTTTCAAAGGATTCTTATGTCATTTGATCCACGTCTATTTGCATATGTAGAATCCCCCATATGTATTATAGCCGTGACTCGATATTCGTTTGTTATCCTATTCGATTGTTCGTAACCCTTGGAGTTCGTTGATACCGTTGAGTCGTGGAAGCTTTGATGTGATTGTGGGAATGGACTGGTTGTCCAAGAGGAAGTTTGTGATAGTATGTTATGAGAAGGTGGTTAGAATACCGTTGGAAGGTGATGAGATATTTTAAGTTCATGGGGAACGTACTTTGGGAGCCGCCAAAGCCCTAATGAATGCTAAGGTAGATGAACCTAGGATAAGTGATATACCCGTAGCACGCGATATTACTGATGTGTTTCCGGAAGATTTGTCGATGACCACCACGAGGACAAGTTGAGTTCCGCATAGTTTTGGTTCATGGAGCGACGCCAGCCGCGAAGTCTCCATATCGTCTAGCACCCTCGGAAATGCAAGAATTGTCTGAACAACTTTAAGAGTTAGAAGACAAGGGTTTCATATGACCTATTCATTTTCCGTGGGGAGCACCGGTGTTATTCATGAAGAAGAAGGATGGTTCTTTTCGCATGTGTATTGATCATAGGGAGTTGAACAAATTAACTGTTAAAAACCGTTATCCACTCCCTAGGATTGATGACTTGTTTGATCAGTTATGAGGAGCGTGTCCTTTCTTAAAGATAGATTTTCGGTCAGGTTATCATCAGCTACGAGTGCATGAGGATGCCATTCCAAAGACCGCATTTCGAACGAGATACGGACATTTTGAGTCTACGGTTATGCCTTTTGGGTTAACCAATGCACCAACGGTTTTCATGGACTTAATGAACCGGGTTGCTAACCGTACTTAGGTAGGTTTGTCATCGTATTCATTGATGACATTCTGGCCTACTCAAAGTCGAAGGAGGAACATGAAGTTCATTTGAAGTTAGTGTTGGAGTCACTGAGGAAGGAGAAGTTGTATGCTAAGTTTTCTAAGTGTGAGTTTTGGTTGGAAGAAGTGCATTTTCTTGGTCACGTGGTCAACCATAACGTATTCACGTAGACCCGAGTAAGAGTGAGGCAGTGAGGAATTGGATGATTATTCTTAGGATTGGCAGGTTACTACCGACGTTCATCGCGAATTTTTTTAAGATTGTTGGACCCTCTTACTTCCCTAACTGAGAGGAATCAGAAGTATGAGTGAAGCGTAGAACAAGAAGAGGTTTTTCAGACTTTGAAGAATGATTTGTGTGATAGTTTGATAAAACGAATGTAGTGGGTGATGCGTTGAGTAGAAAGGAGAGAGTGAAATCAAGACGAGTAAGAGGAATAATACTGGCAGCCCAAAGTGAGGCGTTCAAGCAGGAGAACGTACTCGTAGAAAGGCTACATGGTTTAGATCAACAGATGGAAAGAAAAGGAGACGAGAGTTTGTACTTTATGGATTGAATTTGGGTTCTATTGGTAGGAAGTGTAATGGATGAGGCCCATGCATCAAGATATTTAGTACATCCGGGAGCGGA
Organism: Tanacetum coccineum; assembly: GCA_026074375.1. Classification (NCBI taxonomy): domain Eukaryota; kingdom Viridiplantae; phylum Streptophyta; class Magnoliopsida; order Asterales; family Asteraceae; genus Tanacetum; species Tanacetum coccineum. Next base: position 92,059 of record BQNB010003883.1, read on the forward strand.
TAAGACGTACTATAACCTTGAAGACATGTATTGGTAGCCACGTGTAGAAAAGAATATAGCTACATATGTTATAAATTGTCGGATTTGTTTAAGAGGTGAAGGCTGCAATGTCAAATACTTTTGGCTTGCCGCAACAGCCTGAGATACTTGAGTGAAAATGAGATAGAATCACCATGGATTTTATCACTAAATTTTCAAGGTCAAAGTAGTGAGTATGATGTGATTTGGGTGATGGTCGATAAACTGACCAAGTTAGCTTATTTTCTAGCTATACAAGAAGATTTCAAGATGTGAAGTTGGCAAGGATTTATATTGATGAAATAATAGTAAGGAATGGAATTCTCGTGACGATCAACTCGGATTAAGATGGATGATTTACCTTGTGGTTTTGGCAGACGCTGCAGAAAGTGTTAGAGACGCGATTGGATTCGAGTACTGCTTAGCATCCTCAAGCGGATGGACAAAGTGAACGTATGATTCATACTTTGGAAGATATAATGAGGGCATGTGTTATCGATTTTGGTGGTAGTTATCAATTGAGCATTCGGTGTGCTCCGTTTGAAGCTTTGTATGGAAGGAAATGTAGGTCGCATGTTCTATGGGCAAAGATTGGAGAGAGAGTAGTTTGATTGGACCTGAGTTAGTACTAGAGACGATAGATAAGGTGGTATTGATAAAGGAAAATCTTAAAGCAGTGAGAGATCGTCAAAAGAGCTATGTGGATAAGAGACGTAAACCATTAAAGTTTGAGGTGGGTGATCGAGTGTTATTAAAGGTGTCGCCATGGAAGGGCGTAGTGCGTTTTGGAAAGAAGGGTAAGTTAGCACCAAGATATGTTGGGCCGTTTGAGATCTTTGAAAGGATTGGTCTTGTAGCTTATAGGTTGAGGTTACCTGAGGAGTTGAGTAGCGTGCATGACACTTTTCACGTGTCAAATCTAAAAAAGCGTCTGGCGGATGCTAATTTGCATGTGTCATTGAATGAGATCAAGGTCGACAAGACACTTCATTTTGTCGAGGAACCTGTAGAGATTATGGGTTGATAAATTAAGAAGTTAAAACGTAGGAATATAGAGCTTGTGAAAGTTATATGGAATTCAAAACGTGGTCCTGAGTTTACTTGGGAACACAAAAATCAGATGAGGATTAAGTATCCACAGTTGTTCGTGGACCGAGTTATGAAGCCTGCTAGTTAAATCCCAGGATGAGATTTCCTTAAGGAGGGGATACTGTGACACCCGTGATTTAATCAGGTTAGTGATACCTTTAAAAATGGCTAAGTGTTCGTTTTGTGTGATTTCTTGTGTGTTATGTGTTATATATGTGTGCTAAGTGATTTGAATAGGTGCATGATGTCATTTTGAGGTGTATGATAATCTCATTTTGAGTGCGTTTGTGTTTGTTAATGAGTATTCCATTTGTTCACGTATAGTGATAATGGAAAGGAATGGCGTATTGCATGCAATGCTATGTCAATGATTTGATGATTTTTATGTTAAGCGTTTATGGGAAATGTAACATGATAGAAATAAGTGAAATGGGTGAAATTTGAATACTTATAGTAGACTTTCTAAATATAGAAAGTGAAATGTGAAATGGAAAGTTATTTTTAGAAAGTTTAGTAAGTAGCGTTTATATAAAAAGGTTTACCCAAATTAGCTTAGGTTTTTATGAAAACTTAAGGTAATGAAGATAATTAGTTAATTAATAATAAAATAAAATAAATATATATATATATAGGAGTGGGAGAACGAATTTGTATAGGAAAATATAAAAAAAATTAATTAATTAAAAAGGGAGGTGATTGGATCGGTTATAAAGAAAGAAAAAAAAGGAAACAAATCTGATTACAATTAGGATTCTAGATAGTATAAATATAATATAAACAAATCCCTAAAACATTTTTCTCTCATCTCTTTTGTTGTTTGGCCGAAACCCTCAAGAAGAAGAAAAAAAAGTTTTTTTTTAATCAAGAACAAGTTGGTAATTTAGTGTTCAAGAATCAAGGTTTAGGTATGTTCGTTAACCCTAGTTGTTTAGTTTTCTTTAAATCATGTAACAATTAATATGGTGGATCATTAGGGTTTTAAAAACTTCTGTAATTAAAGATGTATTAATCATGCTAGAGCGATTAGGGTTTAATTAGGATCATATTGGTGTAAATGGTTAAGGTTAGAAAACTCGAACTTTCTCAATAATTAAGCAGGCTTCATAGCACATTTCACGTGTCTAATTTGAATAAGTATTTGTCTGATAAATTGTCGGAACCAATAAATCACTTCACTTCATAATATGAACAAGAAATAAAGATTAGGAGATGAGAAGATTTGTAGAGAGAGGTAGAGAGAGAAAGCTAGAGAGAGAAACTAGAAATGGGAGAGTTTACTTGTAAAATGGAATGTTACAAATGAACCAACCACCTCACCTTCTTTGGTGAGGTGTATATGTATCCAACTAAAAGGCTTTCATGCCTTTAGTTATTCTACGGGCCGGGCTCGGGTTTACTTGGGCTTTCGCCCGATACACGTGACCGGTTAGATTACATTAAATGAGCCCGTTTACCCATTCTAGCCTATTACAACGTTACATATTAAAATGACCGAGACTTAATATTCTAAATGAACGAACTTCCGTGTTCGACTCATTATTTAAGGCTAACAATCTCCCCCGAAGTGAGTTCATTGTGACACTCCTTCGTGAGATCAATGAGATTGCTTTTGTCGATAAGCTCTTGTGATCTTTGTCTCTGTCTATGTTGTAGGCTTGTTCCTTCATGCTTTGTGATCTTTGATCTTTAGCCTTTGTCATTGTCTTTTGACTTTGTCTTTTTCATTCGAGATCTTTAAATCTTTATCCTTTCGTCTTGATCATCTTTGCCACCTTGCGATCTTGTGTCTTGACCAACATGCTCATACTTTGCATCATCTTGAAAGCTTGCTAACAATCTCCCTTGATAGACTTGATATCTTTGAAGGAAGATCTTGTATATCAGAGTTTGTATGGAAGTCTTTGTCTTTAATTCTTGAGCTTTCATGATTCTTGAATCTTGATGCTTATAGTATGTCTTTGTAGTTTGAGCATGAGCATGTGGTAGTGAATCCGACTCCAGCTGGAATGAGGCATCACCATCTCCATCATTGTTGGGAATTATACTTGAGTTGATAAGACAAAACATATGAAAGATGAAGGACTTAAAAGGTAAAGGAGGAATTCTATTTGTCCATTCATCTAGATTTGGTTAAATTAAACCTTCGGTTTTTTTAGGGACCGTTTTTCAGTATAAATATCTGTACATGTGATCAGGTAGATTCAAATAATCATCCTTGACAGGTTTCCAGCTCAAGCGTAGATCTTCTTACACAGATGTATTAGATTTACCATGCATGCTAGTTCTCATTAACGGATGTTACTCAAAGCAGACAACACGATAGTGTGAATCAGATAGTCATTATCTTTCTGATTAAGCCGTCAATTCATTTCTTGGAACACAGTTTGATTCAATTGAATCGCTACCATGTTTCCTTTCAGTTGGACACGAAGTTTGATTATATAGAATCTCGCAAGTCACCTTACCAAGAGCTTGTTGATGCTGGATCAAGTAGGATTTTCATCTTATTCGTGAGTACATAAGGATCATCGGATGTTCTGGCCACTATCACAAGGATAATGCCGTAGGACTCTTGTATAACATGCTTGTGAACCTAATTGGAGTTCAACAAGTGTTAAGTAACGGAATGTGTCCTACTTAAAGTTTATTTTAGATCTCTTCGGCTCTATGACTCGATTAGTGCATTTGGTTTTAGTGACTCGGAGGCTGGAGCAGACTGGACACCTTTTGGTATCAACTAACTAGAGTGAGAAAGTCAATAGAAGATCGTGTGTATCTTTCCCGTTGTCAATGAGAAAGTTTCTGTTGAGAGAAACCGAGATGGTTAGGAAGGGTTGTGCATTACATCACTGGGTCCATGCATGTCGTCTTAATTCAGCAATCACATTCTGTGAGTATGATAGCATATGTATGTACACGGTTTCTGCCTAAAGTTGTGTGGAGGGCTACTTTCTTTATGTGACGCCCTATTATCGCATAACTTTTCTTTTTTAATTCTTCAACCCCTTTAATGCTTACACAAGACGTCTTTTCTAACACCTTGTGTTGTGATGTTCAGTGTTAGCTCAATCTTAGTCGGCATTCTTCCCTTATACACATTCATCTCCAATCATACCTAAGGACTGCTATTTCTAAATAAATTCCATTATTTATTTTTAGAGTTTTACGCGTTCGCTTTTAATTATTATCTTATAGTTAAATCGCGTAAACTAAAATTCTAACGTTTCCAATGTTAACGGACACTCAAATCAAATTAAAGTTGACATCAAGCAAGTGTTATATGATTATTAAGAGTATAATTTAATAAACTTTTCTCATAATTTATTTTTGTTGGTTACGTAAAACGCTTACGTTTCGCAATAAATTACATTCGGTCGTACCCGGAAGCACTCCTTTTACCCAGTTTACACTTTAACAAATACCCACATTTGTATAAACCAATTATCAAATTTAATTTTTTTTCTCCCTATTATCATCTTTGACACCGGACCTTGAGCTAGTATACATGAATAAAACATTTAAATTCATGTTCTATGTCTTATACCTAGCATAGTACCTTAATCTATGTACCTTGGACCCAACTTACTAAACATTGGCTTGTCATTGTACTTCCCCCTCCTCACATATGACGTCTCTCTCCTCTTAGGGAGGAGGAGAGCACTTACACAATTGTACCTTAACCCTCCTTCTTAACTAGAGTTAGTTTAAGGTTAAACCATGGGTTAGTTACTATATAAGGCAAGTAACTAGTTTATTTTCATACACACATTTCCTACAAGCAAAAATTAAACAAGAACACTCTCTTTTTGAGCTTAAAACCCACGGCATATCTTTTATGCATTAGGGTTTCATTTTAATTTTGCAATAAGGTATTCACAAGCATGTAAGTATTCATCTAGCATACCTTAAGACTAGCTCAAGGTGTGGTAGCTTAGATTCGGGTTTAACAGGAATTTATCATAAGGAAAACATATTTAGGGTTTTCTTGATTTGGTTTGATTTTGAAGGTTGTTTGGGGTTTACATCTCGTGTTCATCATCCTCTTGATTTCTATAAGTCTATTTAATTGTGTTCAATAACTTCGTTTATTAATTTACTTTGTCTTTCATATTGGTTGCTATATTAGTTATCCACCACCTTGTTTTATTTTAAAAGTTATATATGGTAGATGATGATTTCATATGGAGCAAAGGACATGGACATTTAGAGGGACATACAATACATGTAATATTGTCGGTATAACACTTGTGAAAAATAATGGTGCAAGGTTTCTATAAAATGACTGTAAACTAATTGTTTAATTTAGAATCCCTAATTATGACTTATATTTACTATTTTTGAAAATTCCGAAACTATAAACCATATGTATTTTATTTTATAGAAAAATGTAGGCTATAGATCAAAACGGGTGGGTTTTGTGGTCACTCCATTGTAAGTGGACTTAAAATTACTATAGAGATATCAAATAACTTAGTTGTTTAGATCTTTAGTTAGTTTCGGGTATCCCTTTTCGTCCCTGAAAAAAACACATGAAGATATCATTAGAAGTATGACACTGCTTTGTAATAATAATATATCCATTGTAGGATGTAATAGAAGAGAAATATGGTTCAACAGCCATTTGTTTTGTTGCCTTTCTCCCTGACATTTTGGACTCTAAGGTAGAGGGATGGAACAAGTATTTACTATCAGTTGCAGAAAAGTTTAAGACGAGGCCATACATGTATATATCTAAATTGCGTTATTTTTTCAGTCAAAACACAATAACCCTGTGACTTCTTTAATAAAAGACATTTTACAGCAGAATATGTTGGAAGTTATTCATGCTACATATCACACCTTATAAGTGACACCTTTAAATGGGTAAATTTAGTTTATGTTTTATTTTTAACATGTCACGTGTATAAATTTTAAAATAATGAAATATTTATTAAAATGTCAATTTTTATCTTCAAGATACGGTCGCCAAAGATTTCGTTTTCAACCAAGGCATTGTTTTGTAACACTTTTGTTGTCACATATTTTAAGTTCTCACGAAGCCTAAAAATACAGTTGTTATAGAATCATATTTGACTACCTAATTTATTTTACCATTTAGAAAGAAACTATTACAAAGAAGTGTTTTGGGTTCAAATCCAACCAACCTGTTTTAATAACGACATACAAATGACTAGCTATTTGACAGCCTGTTATCTAACACGCGTACATTTTATCACACAACGTGAAATCTGCCATTAGTGTAGACCCTAGATGTGGGATTTCCGTAGTTCGAAAAAAGTAGGAAGTTTGGTTCTTTTTTTCCCCCGCACGTGGTGTATAAAAACATGGCTCTTTCTGTAGAATATCAATTAATAGTTGAAATCTTTGTGGCAGCTCTGTTGTGGGAGGTGCCGCTGCAATGTAAACCAGCCTGTTAACTCAGAGAATCATGTTGGAGTATGGTGGTTACGGTTTTTATCCAAGCTTTGATAGCATTGAGAACTTAAAGAAGGGTGAGCATGAACCGCCACCGCATAAAAAGACGCTTTTGAACTGACATGCAAATCATGGTAAGATATTTTACTGTCTTCTTTTTTCTTTCGTTATTCAAATAAGTGAGACCAATTTTTGATGTTTACCTCTGACTAGCAAGTTTAAAAAGTTATGTATGGGCTATCCAATGTTTATTGCAATTTCTATAGAAAAAGCTTTTGTTTAAGCAAGTTTTATTTCTCACCTATGTAGTTGTGTTAGCAAGAAAAGTAATAGTTCATATACATGTTTCACTAACAAGTGCAAATGGACATATTTGATGGGCTTATGACCTTATTGAGTGCATATGTCTAGGTAGACGAGCCTTTCATTCAATAACAAAGGATTACATTTACAGAATTGTAGGCTAAGTAGGAATTGATGTAGTGAAAATTAAGAATTTTGAGAGTTACTATTGTAATATATTAGTATCTGGTATGCACCCTAAAAATTATGTGCTGATAATTCAGATTGACAGTTAGCAAAGGCGAGATGATGTCGTCTTCAGTATCAGAATTCATCTTTGTGAAATCCGATAGATTATGTATTGACCCGGTTTCTGCCTAAGGTGTAGGGAGGGCTTCTTTGTTTTCACCCTTTATCCATACATTTCTTTTTCATTCTTCAACCCCTTCAATGCTTACCAAGACGTCATTACTAACACCTTGTTGTGATTGTTCCAGTGTTAGCTCAATCTTAGTCGGCATTATTCCCTTATACTCATTCATCTCCAATCATACCTAAGGACTGCTATTTCTAACTATGGAGTGTCCTTGGGTAGATCCCTCCGGTTCTGGTTGGATCATAGGACAAATGCCTAACCTTACCACCTTATGACTTCAGAATCGTCATGGAATAAGATGTTGTAGGGTATGAGATCGTAACCATAAAACCTTTTCAGAAGAGTATCAAGCACTTTGAGTCGATAAGATCACTTATTATTTTCAAGATCACATTTTAAATACATTTCTCCCCTTATTTTAAATAATAATTCACTTAGTTTTTGAAATACTTTGTGATTTAAATTTGTCATGAAAATTCTGTGGGGAAAACTTTTACTTAGCATGAATTACATGGAACATAAACTTGCTCCCCCTCGATTTTACATATGTTTGACACCAAAAACAATGATACCAAGTTGTAAAATAAATATAAAATTGAGGGTTAGCATTGTTGAGCACACAATTTTGAAAGATTATGAATTGTCATTGAAGAATTCTTGAAAAATTATGCTCAACCACTTAATTATCTTATAACAATCAATCTATTTAATAGTCATTATTATTTCTTAGATGTTATTAAGACTTTTATAATGTGTTGAATACATAAGAATTGTCATGTTATGATGTATCTAACAATCATTAAAAATATTGTTTTTCAAAAAAAACTCCCCCTCAAACATTGACTCGTTTAAAAATAACACCAAATGTAGAATAATTGTCTTGTAAAACAATATGAGGGAAGTAGTGTTGAACATATAATTTTGAAAGATTTTGAATCGTTAGTGAGAAATTCTTGAAAAATTGTGTTCAACTTTTTGAAAAATCAAATGTTAGAAGGCTTCTCTTCTAACGCTAAGGATAAGTGCACTTATGCGTACACTCTTCTTTGTCGTTCGGGTCCGAGTTGCAATCTGAGAGCAATTACAAGTCATAGAGAAAAATAGAAATGACATGTTTTGAAATCATTTGAAAACTCCTGTTCGAACTTCATTTACATGCCCGCGTCGATATTAATCAACATTTCTAGGTACGTAAATGTTATCGATTCCAAGAGACATGTCGAGAAGAATATTTTTGTGAAACATTTTCTGATTCTTTGATTTTGTATTTTTTTTTTTGAAATTTTATATTTTTGTATTTATAGGTTTTATATTTTATATACAAAATTAAAATTAAAATAAAATAAAATAAAAATCAGGAAGTAAGTAAACATCGAATCCCTTGGGACTTCGGTCTATTAGATATATCTTGTATCAAAGTTGTCCCATGTAACCTTGGTCTCCCAAATATCACATTTTCTTTTATCCACACCTTGATTCGTTCCTTCTTCAGATTGAAAGGAGTACCTGCATTCAAATCAAGAGTTCGTTCCTCCTGAACATTGATGGATGTACCTGCACTTGAATCAAGAGTTTGTATACATTCATGAAGATTAGTGATATCTGTATTGGAACTATGTGGGGGTTCACTGTCAACCGTATTTGTGCTAGAGGTGAATATCATTCAAGTAGGAACCCACCTAAGACCAACAGTCTTGAAAATTCTACCCGTCGGTTTCCACCTAAGACAAGATCTAGGAGTCTTTGTTTTTTAATGCATTGACAAAGACGTTTGTGTTGAAAAACTATGTCCTGTAGTGATCTATCATTCTAGTTTCTTGGCAATACTTATTTTCACTACGGGTTTTATCTTGTTGTTGTCTTATGGGATGATACCTTAGCACGTGAGTTGACCTTATTCAGGAATTTTATTACACAATAATCATGATTTGACATTAAAGGACCACATTTTGAACAAAGTCGAGCAAACAAAATGTTTGGAGTCAGAAAAATTTCTAGAATTCCTAAAGTGTTTTGCTATGGGCACAGTCTTTGTCATTACGCAACTACTCTTAGATACATGCCAAATCCTAGACTTTCTGTTGTCGATCTTAGGTATTGGTTTATAATCATTAGTTGTGCGTTGTGATCTAGTAGAAGGCACCACACTAGGTTTGGAATTCCTACCTATGTCATGTGTCTTGTTCTTAGCTTCCTCTAGGTAGTGATTATGAACCATGTTATTTGAGCTAAATCTTGGCATGTTCTTTGAACTATTCCTAGAGTTGCTAGATGCAATCACGTGATGAGGTTTTGTAGAGGCAGATTCTCTTTCCTTAGGCAAATAATGTGTAGTGACTGGTTTTGACAAATCGTTAACTTAAAGATCTATTATTTTGAAGACAGAAGTTCAAGACAATCCTCTAAAGCCCAAAGTGAAGCCAAAGTACGAAGAAACTTTAATTCATGTTGTTCTACATGTACCACTTGAGGGGAGGTGTTCAACATGTTTAGAATTGTTTAGCCCATCTAGGATATAATAACATTGAATGACATGAAGCACAGCGGAATAACAAATAAGAACATCAATGTTATCATAAGGTTTTCTTTATTGATCTACTAATAAACTATAAACTAATAAACTAGCTAACTACTAATACACACGGTTTCTTTGTGTGTCTAGACTCTCATTGGAGAAGTCTAACTATGAATGGATACTGAAAACCTATGTCTATGATCTCTTTATATATGGAGAGATCATGACTTACAAAGGAAGATAATTAATAGATAAGGAAACTATTTAAATTATATTAAACCACATTAAGATGTTTCCTAATCTTTATCCTGTAGAATATTTGACCAAATCTTCATTCCTTTGTAGAATTCCTCCTTTGCCTTTTAAGTCCTTTATCTTTCATATGTTTTGTCTTATCAACTCAAGTATAATTCCCAACAATCTTCCCCTAGTTGATAATGACAAAACCATATAAGCACAAACTTCCCCTGAAGCTAAAATATATGAAAGATATAGACTTCCTCTTAATCCATACTATATCACCAAGGCTCTACAAGTCTTAAATCTTCTGTGTCAATATTCATCCCATTTTTGTCATCATCAAATAGGGGTCTTGTGTAAATATGCAACTTGTGAACACTTCCCCTCAGATGGTTAAATATGTGAATAATAAGCTTCCCATGAAAAGTATATTAACCATCTCTTGAATCTCGAACTCAGTAGGCTCCAAGTGGTGATCACTGATGAAGAAAATAGAATATAAAATTTTTGATGAAGAAGTTAAATCTTCCAAGCTTGTGCCTTATATCTTGTACTATCCATGACCTTGAACTTATACTCCTAATGTATAAGCAGACCGTAATCTCTTTGACAAAATCCTCATTCTCTATAATGAGACACTAAGCACAATAACGTAACTCCTTCAAGTGATAGCAAATGTGAGCATTAAGCACCTTAAGTTTATAAATCATACGCCTTTGCTAGATTCGTCAAGTCTTCATCACCATACAAACCAAACAAGTTATCTTCAAAGTCAATGTCCTGCTACAAACACGACTTTAAGATATGACAAGACACGCACTTGTAAAACTCATACTCGTCGCGATGGTGTATTTTTTGTCGTGTGACGATTTACCGTTTGTAAGATATTTTATTTAAAAAAAAGTGAAAAATAAGTTTTTTTATTTTTGATAAAAAAATGAGTGACTATAATTAGTTCATTGGGTCTATGACAAATGTTGAGTCTATATTGATCTTAACTCATAAAAAATATATGTATCTTTTTTTTTTATCAGAGATTGATTAAAGTTTTAAGGTATGAGAAAATGAATGACAAAGAGGATGCTTGGCGATACGTTTTAAAGCTAGTTCAACATGCTAGATAACAATTATTATATAGATATACTAGTTATAATACCCGTGCACGCACGGGGTTTTGACATAAATCTTAGTTATAGTGTTTTTTAGGTAATTGTAAATTTAAAGTAAACGTTAAAAACCGAACCCTTGTATACGTTTAAACAAACACCTTATTGGTGTTTTTTTCACAATAATTTTTTGTGAGTCTAAAGAAACCTAAATTAAGCCATTATAGTAAAGGAAAGTAACCGAATAAGTAAGGAAAAAAAACTAAAGAAGTCACTGCAAAATAGTGACTTAAGAGACAACATACAAAGTTTGAATGCAATCAGATAGATAAATAAAAATTTATGCGACATTCATTCAATGAATATATTTAAAAATGAACACAAAACTATATGTGGCAATCTGAACTCCGTTATATATTATAATAAGAGATTTGATTGAGTGAATTAACAATTTTTACAGAATTTTCTTCACCTGCTCCCAAAGCTTGATGTTGCTGCTGCAACTTGATGATGTTGTTGCTTCTGATGTTGCTCTTCCTGACATAAACATACCACCATAGTTTCAAACAGGACATGGTTCCAAAACAAAAGTTGTTATTCAGGTAAACCCAACCCGAGTGAGACTTATTCGGGTTAGGTTATTCGGATTTTGGAGAAGAAAAATCTTACCCATGTCTGACCCTTATAAGGTGTGGGTTATTTAGGTACGGGTTAACCCGAATATGCAAAATAAAAAAATGTAGAATTCCTCCTTTGCCTTTTAAGTCCTTTATCTTTCATATGTTTTGTCTTATCAACTCAAGTATAATTCCCAACAAAATGGTTAGCAAAATTTTTGGATACCCTAATGATTATGACGAAGATGAGAAGATCCATATTGATTGTGCCTACAACTTAAAGTTTTCGTGCATGATAGGATTTAAGTTTGTACACGCTAATTTCTTCCCAAATTTGCCTATCAATGTCATGTCTAAAAAGTTTTATAACACAAATAATGAAAGACAAAATTGAATTCAGAGGGAGGAATGAGTTAGGAAACTTCACTAATGTACCAGTTTTTATTGGAAACTTTTATGTTATTACTGATTTTACAGTTGTGGAAGATATGGATCCTTATCTTGATGAAGGAATAAGAAAAGTAGTAGTTGGAGAACCTTTTTGCGAAGTTTCATATGTAGAAACTAGAAGGTTTGATGGAATCATAACCATCGATAATGAGGATGATAATGTAACTTACCAGATGGTGTGGTCAAATCTAAGGTTCAAACACTACACTAACGAACAATGCAACAAGATCCTACCGTTACTGAAGGTAAGTGAACAAGATAAGATGAATGGAATCTCGCACCCATACCAAAAGTTGAAGGGTTTCTACAAAGGAGTTTTGAATCTAGAATCCAACTTTATCCGAGATCCAAAGATAGAAGAATGGCTCACATGCGGGCACATAAGCGTGCATGAGATGGAATGAAGGAAGCTGGGAAAAAGTCTAACTTAAAGACTTAGCTAAAAAGAAAAGTGCTTCCCGCGAGGCAACCCGGACAATTTTCATTTATTTTTATAGAGTTTGTCTTCCCAGACATCAATACGACGTATCTGCTCTATACCATACGACGTATTGAAGGTCTGGACGTTATCAGTCCTTTATTTTTGCATATTTAAAACATTATTGTCACTTCTTTCAATACGACGTATTCATTATATGATACGGCGTATTTAGCAGAACTGACCCGTATAGATACTTTTTACAGGTTTCTCCATACGGCGTATCCAGGTTTTTGGATACGACGTATTGGTCTCCTGTACAATTTATTTTTATTTTTTTATTAACCGTAGGATACCCGAGATAGGATTGCATGGTTTTCCTATATTTTGCACAAGACCTCGCTGGAAAGAAATTGACAACGTCGGTGAAGTATCGATCATCTTGAATTCTTGCTCATTAAATCAACATGGAGAATCTACCGAGTAAATATCAGGAGAGTTTCTCGTTCTAATTCTTTAAATTACCTATTTTTAATGTTTTATCTACACAACGAGGACGTTGTATAATTTAAGTGAGGGATGGGAATTAGAACGTTACTTGTCTTATTTTTTCACCTTAAAATGCTTAAATTATGCTTAAATTTAAATAAAATTTCAAGCATACTTTTGTGAAATTACTGGTTACATAACCTGCACACATAACTCTTATTAGATATTGTGAGGATTCAGCCTTATTTGTTTCTGAATATTTACCCAAATTCTACAAAAATATGAGTGTGTCGGTGATGTTGTAGACTTTAAAACTTGGCTTGGTATATCTATTCGAGACCACAATAATGAGTACTATGGATTTAGATGGAGTAACTTTTTTAAATTGGTAAATTTCTAGGATTACACCCAAAAAGCCTATATATGTTATGTTATTAACTAACTACACTAGTTAGTTAACCCCCGTATAAATCCTTTGTTTACTCTCATTTTAAGAGTAAGATACCCCTAGAAAAACCAGTAGAGCCAATCCTTTAGGATAACACCAACTATTTGTTTCGTTACACCTTTAAACCTTAGCCTACCCTGTTAGATTAAGTCCATTTATCAATTGCTAGTTGCTTTAAGTGTAAAGTATTTATTTCTTGTGTTTTGTGTCATTTTCTATCTCTGGCATGGTTGAGAAAAAAAATTGCACATTGCAATAGGAATGTAAAGAAGTATTCAAACTCATGTATTTTTACTACCATCACAATTATTGGTATGTACAAAGAACGAAGAATTATGGAAGAAATTATCCGGAGCTATTATGATCGTGAAGATGGTGAAATTACGCCGAGATTCATAATTTATTATTGTTTAAAAAATGAAAAAAATTAGAGAATCGCTGCAAAAAAGAGGAGGAAATTATGAAGATAGTCAGTTCGTTAAAGTTTAAATCGATGATATTATTTGAAGGATCGATTATTCATTGATACGTGGTTATAAATCAACGATGTAAAGTTTTGTATAAAGTGGTAGATATCGCCACTTGTCTTTGTAAAAGTATGTATAGTATGGATGATTGAGAAGTTGACCATTACGGGAACGCCAACTTAGGTTGTTGATCTATGATGAAGACGTTTGTGTAAATATTTATGAGTCTTTATCATGGAAACGGTTGGGAAAGTATCTAGCAACTTGTACCTTATTTGTTTTAGACTTAGTCTATTTGTTTTATAAAATTTTATTTTACAACAATTATTTCCTTTTCCTAATCTCTGTCCTTAGGTCTTACTCGAATGAGGATGCGAGCAATCACGTGTGTCTATTCCGTCGTTACGACCATGTATGTGTGATTTTTTCTGCCTTGTTGGTTTATTACTACGACATCACGATGCCTAGAAGGATCGTGCAGCTGTGAGAGCTGAGATTGAGGTATTGAGGAAAGAGAGACTTGCTTACGAGCAAGAGAGTATGGAGAACCGTCAGGCCTTGTCTAGGTCTAAGGCTTACAGCAGGGTATTAGAGGCACGGATTACAGTGTTAGAGACTCAAGCGCGTCGCTACGAGTGGCAGCGTCAGGACGCGGATGATCACGTGATGAGGCATATCATGCATATTTAGGCTTTGGAGGCTGGAGCACGCGATGACACCTTAGAGGATACTGGTAGTAGTGCCTAGGGTTACTTTTCTACCATATTGTAGCTATACTATATAGCCTGTTAAGTTTTTATGGGTTACTCCCAGCTAGCAGGCGGTATAGATCTTTTGTTTTGATTAGCTATCCAGTATGGATCTTTTGTCTTTTGTCTAGCTATGTTGTATAGCCTACTAAGTATTACGGGTTCAATCCCGGCTAGTAAGGCATTAGGTTGTTATGTTTATTTTGTAACCTAATCGTTATGATCATTTTGTATCTGAACCATTCATGTATGTTTTCCAATTTATATATGGAATGGTTGTATTATGTCACGTCTGTAATCGAATTTGTTTATGAATGAATATCGATTTGGTTATATCATTGTTGATTACAATTCAGTTGTATAATTCACTGTGTGATGTGATCACACTTTATTTATCATGTATATGTCATGTCATGGTTATGATTTTATGAAATCTAACGGGTATTGTATTTTCTTGTGATTGAAGAAAATGGCACCAAAACGAGCCACAAGGTCAACACCGGTCACAACAACCCCAGCCCCAACAGCAACCACCACCACATCGGTCACTAATGCCCAACTTCAGGCAATGATTGACCAAGGTGTCACTGCCGCTTTGGCAGCACGTGATGCAAACAGGAATGGCGATGACAGCCACACTTCGGGAACGGGTGGCAGAAGGACTGAACGCATTGTTTGAGAATGCACTTACCAAGACTTTATGAAGTGCCAACCTCTATATTGCAAAGGCACTAAGGGAGTTGTTGAATTAACTCAATGGTTCGAAAGGATGGAGACTGTTTTCCGCATAAGCAACTGCTCCGTAGAAAATCAGATTAAGTTTTCAACTTGTACTCTTCTAGCAGGTGCTCTAACATGGTGGAATTGCCATGTTTTGACTGTCAGTCATGATGTTGCATATGCAATGACATGGGCCAATCTGGGAAAGAAAATGACTAACAAGTACTGTCCAAGGAACAAGATGAAAAAGCTCGAGGCTGAATTGTAGAATTTGAAAGTGAAGGGTACTGATGTGATTGGGTACAACCAACGTTTCCAGGAACTAGCACTGCTGTGTGTTAGGATGTTTCTTGAGGAGTCTGACAAGATTGAAAGGTACGTCAGCGGATTACCCGACATGATCCATGGAAACATTGTAGCATCAAAGCCGAAAACCATGCAAGAGGTTGTTGAAATGGCAACTGAACTAATCGATAAGAAAGTCATCACCATTGCTGAAAGACATGCTGAGAACAAAAGGAAGTTTGAAAACACCTCCCGAAACAATCAAAACCAACAACAACAGAACAAGAGACAGAACAATGATAGGGCCTATACTGAAGGGACTGGTGAAAAGAAGCCATACGGGGGATCTAAACCGTGGAAATCAAGTTGGTAATGACAGGGCTCCATCCAGAGTATACTGAAGGGACTGGTGAAAAGAAGCCATACGGGGGATCTAAACCCCTATGCGCTAAATGCAACTATCACCACGACGGTCCGTGTGCTCCAAAATGCCATAAATGCAACAAAGTTGGCCATTTTGCTCGTGACTGTAGGAGTGCGGCAAATGCCAACAATGCTAACAATCAAAGGGGTACTGGGTCAGGCCAGAAACCTACTTGCTTCGAGTATGGAGTTCAAAGACACTTCAAGAGGGAATGCCCAAAGCTGAAGAACAACAAAAACCGTGGAAATTAAGTTAGTAATGACAGGGCTCCATCCAGAGTGTATGTAGTGGGACATGCAGGGACAAACCTAGATTCCAATATCATGACGGGTACGTTCCTTCTCAACAACCGCTATGCTTCTATATTATTTGATACTGGTGCCGATAGGAGTTTTGTGTCTATTGCATTTAGTTCCCACATGGATATCACGCCATCTACCTTAGATCACTATTATGATGTCGAACTAGCGGACGAGAGAATAATTGGATTAAACACTATCCTTAGGGGTTGCACATTAAATCTCTTGAACTACCCATTCAACATAAATTTAATGCCCATAGAACTTGATAGTTTTGACGCTATAATTGGGATGGATTGGTTAGCAAAGTACCAAGCAATCATTGTGTGTGCCGAAAAGATCGTCCGTATCCCCTGGGAAATGAAACATTGATTGTTTACGGTAACGAAAGCAACCGGGGACACGAGGCTCGTCTGCACATTATCTCGTACTCTAAAATAGAAGAATACATGCTAAAAGGATGTCCAGTCGTTTTGGCACATGTCACTATAAATGAGGTTGAAGATAAGTCGGAGAAGAAGCGACTTGAGAATGTACCAATAGTTTGAGATTTTTTAGAAGTATTTCCTA